>VZQC01005843.1:505205-518741 GCA_009823505.1 Rhizomys pruinosus
GCTGTTTTTATGACTATAGCCCTGTAGTATAGTTTGATGTCTGGTATAGCGATCCCCCCTGTATTGCTCTTTTCACTCAGGGTTGCTTTGGCTATTCAGGGTCTTTTGTTTTTCCAAATGAAATTGAGGATTTTTTTTTCCAAGCCTGTGAAGAAACTCTTGGGGATTTTGATTGGGATTGCATTAAATCTGTACACTAGTTTGGGTAGGATGGACATTTTTACTATATTTATTTTCCCAATCCATGAGCATGGGAGGTTTGTGCATCTTCTGATGTCTTCTTCAATTTCCTTCTTCAGAGGTTTAAAAATTTTGTTGTAGAGGTCCTTGGTGTCTTTGGTTAGGTTTGTTCCTAGGTATTTTAATGTTTTTGAGGCTATTGTGAGTGGGAAGGTCTCCTTGTATTCCTTCTTCAGTTGCCTACTGTTGGTGTAGAGAAAGGCTACTGATTTTTCTAGGTTTAGTTTGTATCTTGCCACTTTACTGAAGCTCCTAATCATTTCTAGGAGTTTCCTGGTGTAGTTCTTAGCATCCGTTAAGTAGACAATCATATCATCAGCAAAAAGTGAAAGCTTGACTTCTTTTCCTATTAGAACTCCTTTAATTTCCTTTTCTTGCCTTATTGCCCTATCAAGGGATTCAAGCACTATGTTGAAAAGGAGTGGTGACAGGGTGCAGCATTACCGAGTTCCTACCCTTAAGGGGAATGCTTCTGTCGTTTCCTCATTTAGGATGATATTGGCTGTGGGTGGACAAGCTGGCAGCCCATGAAAGAAAACAGCCAGAATTGACTAGAGACCAAGACAACAGCTCCAGAGAAAGTAGACTGTTTTGCTTCTCATCCACCTGTGCCCCTTTTCTAAGCCTATGGAACAATCTGCGGAAGAGGGGGTGTGATAGAATGTAAGGCCTAGTATTGGGGTGAATGGTGAAACTACAACAATATATAATGGACACTCATTGGATCAACTTGATTGAACATACAAGCCCCCCCCACCGCTGGATGGTGGGACCCATGAGCTGTGTGGGTTTGGCCACAACTGCTCACAAATTGGTTTTACATGAAGGATGCTTGTACTCACAAATTATCACTTATTGTTAAAAAAATGAAAACAAAACAAAACAAAACAAAAAAACAGAGAAAGATGCAGAAAAGTTATGGCAGAATGCATGTTCTGGGATGGGTAGGGTTGGGTTGGGGGGAAGGGAAGGGGATATATGCCTGAACTGAATTGGAAAATGATGTATGAAATACACAAAGCATTAATAAAAATAAAAAAATAAAAATAAATAAATAAACAAAAGGTAAAAGAATTAAAAAAAGAAAATAAAAGTACGAAAGGAACATGAAAAAGTAATACAACAAATTATCTGATGAAAAATCAAGAGTGAAATAATTAAAATATTCAGAAAGTATTTGAATTAAATTGAATTTGGTATAAAGATAATATACAATGTATGAAAGTTAACTCTAAGAAATTGAACATCACAGAATGGCAATGTCTTCAGAAAATTAAAACAAATTATCCCTTTGCTGTTTAAACTCTTTTCATGCATGTATTAATAAATGAATGAGTATGCCAAAAAAAGAATGATTTCCATTACCTCCTATATCTCTTGGCTTCATCAGTAATTATGAAATTGTATCTTGTAAGACATTTCTGGCAGAAGTATTAGGGAGCCACAACATTGTGTTCTATAGGATAGTGGAATCATGTTAGGAAAAAAGCTGAAGGCAGGCAATAGTTGAAACAGAAACAAGAAATTCTGTCAGGAACTATTTTAGTAGGTGAAAAGAAAGCTTAGTACTGAACTGGGCTCAATTCCAAACACAGGAAAGTGAGAAAACATTGTTAAGGAGTAAGCACAGAAAAAAATTAACAAATGCAATCAAAAAATGTAAAGGACATTCTTGTTTAACTGATCTGCAGACATGAAACAGGATTATCAGATGGAGGGTAAGGGAACTTAAGCCTGATGACAAATAAGAAGGCCTATGAGAGAAAAGAGCTTAGAACCTGACCAAGGTTTGCTCAAAAAATAATATTTGTTATAAATCACAACACTCATCAAATGACACCAAACATGGTTCATGTTTTCATTTTTCATATTCTACACTAGAGTGAAAAAGAAATAATTGAGTATTCAATAACGTGTTCTTCTCAAACAGTACCAGTCTGGCACAACGAATGAACACATAACTACATGATGACAAAAATCTAATCACTCAGATTTTCCAGATATTCTATTGTAAAAGACTTTCTGTTCTAATGGAAATTTAAGCATAATAACTATATAATCACAAGGAATCAGGTTACCATGACATACTTGTGCACATATTTATTACTAACATTGGAGAGGACTGAGTCAGAAAATTTCAAGTATAGACTGAGGTTGAAGATGATAGCAATACTCTGTTTCAAAAATATTCAACATTTCAAATAATTTTGTTATATTATGTAAAGTCACCAGTGATTTTTTTTCATTCATGTATGCACTGTGTTTTAAAGTAGCATATGTGGTAGGTTTAAAATGTAAAATAAAATAAACATTTGAGGAGCTGGAAAGATGGCTCAGCAGTTAAGAGCACCGACTGCTCTTGCAGAGGACCCGAGTTTGATTCCCAGCACCCACATGGTGGATAATAACTGTCTTTATCTCCAGTTCCAGGGGAATCTGACTCCCTCTTCTGACCTCTGTGGCATTGCATGACAGGAGTGCACCAACCTACATGCAGACAGTGCACTCATACACATAAAAAAAGAAAAAATAATAATAAAAAATAAAAGTTCTTTAAATTTTTTCAAAAAATAAACGGTTGAATAGAATTCATAGTAACTCCATAATTGGGTCAATAATTTAATAATAAAAAATAAGTGTACCCTACAACATTTTTGTTTTCTTTTGTTTTAATATTATTTTTGAATATAGGCTTCTTAAAGAAAGCAGTTTAATTTCTCTTAATTGGAGTAAAATTAGCTCACAACCAAGAACATAAGCATAGTGGCAAATTGCAAAGTTTCTGTAGCAATGATACTATCCCATTGAGACAGCATGGCTTCACATATGGTTTGCCAAATTACTCACTCTTTACAGACACCTGGGATTCACTAACAGAATGTGCTGGATTATCGCTAAATATACAGCCATTTGATAATTTAAAACAAATCTGCCACATTTTCAAAGTATGAAGTTTTTTACTCACAAATATTGTTTTCCCCAGTTTATGAAAATCCAAAGAAAAAAGAAAAAGTCACAAGAATAAAACTTTGAACATGCTTATTGCATTAAACTCATAGTTAACTATACAACATAATGCTAACTGAATCAAATAATGTAATAATTACTAAACAGCAAGTATACTATATATTGTATAACATATACACTTTATACACTTCATAAATTTTTTAAAAGTTGAGCTCATTCTCACACAGAAGCAGCTATGCTAAAATAAGAACTGAAAATTGTAACATAGAAACTCCAAGTTTATCAGTGGAAGACAAACTGACTTAAACTATAAATTATTTGCTTTACTTTTTGGTTTTTCTTGTTCATATAAGTCAAGAGCTCTCCCATTGGAATTCACTACCTAACAAAACAAACCAGTTTCCTTTTCAGTTACATTGCAATCAGCAATGTACCAAAAATGCAAAATCTCAGATTCTAAGACAAGTTGAAGAGGCTGAAGATCAAATGAGCTTTTCTACTTCATTCTTTCAAGAATTGTAGGAAACAGTTTCACAAGCATATATTTATTTTCTACAATGGTTTCACCTAAATCGATTAGATATGCCCTAATAAGTTTAATGGTAGTAGACTTTTGAAAAAAAGAAACAGATTTTATATAGGCCAGGCCTAATTATTTGAGAATGATATTGAAGTACTGAGCCTCCTGCTTCAGCTCCTGAGTGCTGTGCCTTCATTCCAGGTTTATAAGATGCTGGGGATACAACCCATGCTGTGTGCATACTAGCAAATGCCATACTAGCTCGGCCTTCATTCTAGTTACTTTTATGTCTTGTATGTTTTAAAATCCAAGTCACTCTAATACAGTGAAACAAGTGTTTATTTGACTCAGAAAGGTGACGTTTACTAAACTGGTAATATTATTTACATCTGCTTATTCAGAGAAAAAATTAATTCATCATTAACATGACACATAATTTACAATTCCCCTTAATTTTTCTAAATGAATATAAAATGGCAAAATATATTTTCTCTATTCACATAATCTTATAGTAATTTTTGTCATGGTAGAGGTTGCAAATTTTTTTAAGATGAAAAAGATAAATTAAAGTAATTTTTCTTGTTATTTTTCCTAAGTTATAGCCGTTAATATAAATCACTATAAAATTACCAAAAATGACATCAAAATTCAAAATATTATTCAAGATAGAATTTCACCTGTAATTTTAATATGTGCCATATAATTTTCCCATAATAATTTTAAACACAACATATTTTAAACTGTTTGAATAACAAAGAATTCATTTATCCATTATTAGTTTTAAACAACGAATTTAAATCATGTCCATAACTCAATAGACTATATGTCACCAGAAAAGTAAAGACTTTAGCCAAGATGACACATTATCCATTTATTCACGTTGACTAGAAAAAATCTATGTCTAGTGTTAGTTATAGCTCTGCTGCTATGACAAGTTCAACAAAAATTGATGGACATATTGGAAAAATACTTCACTTTCACCTCTTTTCATAGAAATTTCTGAAGGAAACAAGGCATATCAAAAGTAAGGCAGTGGCGAGGAAATCATTTACTAAGGTGAAGCTACAGAAAGCAAAAATGACAGCAATTATAGAAAGTAGCAGTAGCTCTTGAAGTTAAGCTGCTCTGTCACATACCATCAATTGAGCTATTATCTCGTGCAGGGGAGCTGTAATAAATTGTCAGATTTGCTTCATAGCTGAAATGATGGAATAGAAATTCTTCAGGTTGTCTGAAGTTTGGGTGGGGCTAGGGGAAAATGGCTATATCAGATTTGCCCACATGTTCAGTTTTTCAGTGACTGACACTCATGAACTAGGAATAACTTAAAAAAATAAATTATAACTCGAGTTTGAATATTCTGATTCTTTAAGGACAAACAGGTCAAATAAAGATAAAATACTATTAAAAGTGATAAGAAATATTTACTTTTTTCTTGGGATACATCATTATTTGAATTCTTTGATGATTTTCATTTTTTTTTTAAATTTTCCTTAGAAACAGTGCTGCTGGGCGTGGTGGCACACACCGTTAATCTTAGCACTTGGGAGGCAGAGGCAGGTGGATCTTTGTGAGTTCAAGTCCAACCTGGTCTACAGAATGAGCTCCAGGACAGCTGGGACTAGAGGGAGACCCTGTCTCGAAAAAAACAAAAAAAAAATGTGCTTTGTTAACAATTTTCCTTCATTTCAGGTCTAAGCTCTTTAAATCCCTACCTCTCCTGTTCCTGGCATAGTAGGTACTCAGGATGCAGCAGATGTATCTATAGATGTGCTTACCTATAGATGGTGGGTGGGGTAATCACTGATACAGGCTGAGAAAGGAGAAGACTTCATTCAATTTCTCATTATCATTTTGCTAGTTGTGTGATCTTGGAGTTATTTAACTGTTTGTAGCACAGTTTCTTCACCTGCAGTCATCAGGAGAGTCACCTTATGATAGACTGCTCATGTGGATCAATAGCTAGTGAACAAGTCTAGATAGGTAGAGCTTGCATGTAGACTTATGCTGGAGAAGTTCATGGGCAACAGGGTGGTTTATAGACCTTGGTTATTCAGTCCTCACATGTGGGCAAGTTTGGTAGGTATAGTCATTTTCACATACAAAGTTAGGACTTGTAATATCAACTAGACAGTCTTTTGAATAGACATTTCTATTATAAAGTATATCTTACACTTAAAAAGATGCTTCCTTTAAAAAATACTTTTCATGGGGCTGGAGAGATAGCCTAGTGATTAAGAGTGCAGACTGCTCTTGCAGAGGTCCTGGGTTCGATCTCCAGCACCCACATGGCTGCTGAGAACTGTCTGTAACTCCAATTCCAGGAGAACTTCAGTTCCAGGGGAATCCGAGACCCTCTTCTGACCTCCGCGGCATTGCACCACACGGGTGCACAAACCTACATGCAGACAGTACAGTCATACACATAAAAAAATAAATAAATAAAAAATTAAAAAAAATACTTTTCATGATGACGTGGTTTCAGTGAAAATGTGCCCCACAGGTTGATGTGCTTCCATATTTGANTTTTTTTTGGTCTTTTTGAGACAGGGTCTCCCTGTAGCCCCAGCTGTCCTGGAACTCGCTCTGTAGACCAGGCTGGCCTTGAACTCACAAAGATCCACCTGCAGCTGCCTCCCAAGTGCTAGGATTAAAGGCGTGCACCACCACGCCCAGCTTTCCTTGTTAGTTTTTTGTTTTGTTTTTCTGGTATTTTTGAGACAGGGTCTCCCATTTTTTAGTCCCAGCTGGCCTGGAGCTCACTCTGTAGACCAGGCTGGCCTTGAACTCACAGAGATCCGCCTGCCTCTGCCTCCCAAGTGCTAGGATTAAAGGCGTGAGCCACCACTAAGAAATTCACTTTTTATACTAACATCACTTCCCCCATTGCACTAGATTTGCTCTCTTGCTCAATTACTGTGCATGAAAAGTATTTTTAAATTATGGAAATCCATTCTCAGGCTTTCAATTTTCATGAATGTTTATCTCAAAGAAGTACACATTTAGCAAAACGTCAATAACATTTTTTTCTTTTTTTATTTATTTCCGTATGTGCGTGAATGTATTGTCTGCATGCAAGTCTGTGCACCCGTGACGTGCAAAGCCGCGGAGGTCAGAAGAGGGCGTCAGACTCCCCTGGAACTGGAGATCTCCTGGAATTGGAGCTTCAGACGGCTCTCGGCCGCCATGTGGGTGCTGGGGATCGAACCTGGGTCCTCTGCAAGAGCAGTCGGCTCTCTCAACCGCTAGGCCATCTCTCCAGCCCGTCAATAACTTAAAAAAAAATTTTTTTTATTATTTATTTATTTTTGTATGTGTATGAATGTACTGTCTGCATGCAGGTCTGTGCACCCGTGTCGTGCAATGCCGCGGAGATGGTCAATGTTTAGATGTAGGAAAGCAATAATGAGTGCTGTTGGTAGTGCTGCAGGTCAACTCCATATAATTTAGGAGTAGAAAACAATAGTTGGCAGTGACTCCAATTTTTCATGGAATATTGTTTCTTTCCATGTAGCCAGAATATATACCTGTGCAAACTCTCCTGAGAGATGAATGCAGCTGAAATGAACACTATCTGTGTTATGTATCTAAGAGGCATTCCTATGGCAGATGTGTGATTTGAGGATACCGACTAAATAATACTGACCCCTGGTAGAGACAGTTGGTGAGTGCTATTAAAATATGTCACCAACAATTGTTAGCATTGGAAATGACAGTATTGACTCTTAAAACTTCCAATAAAATTTATAGGTAATAGGGACTTAACAGTCAGTGTTAATGGGACTGGGAAGCACAGCTATGGAAGAATGAGTTTGAATATTCTATTCAGCAGTTGATAGGCTAAGGCGTTGCAACTGTAAAGTGGATATTATTCCATCAACTCTAATGAAATAATGTGTGTTGAAAATTACACACAATGTTTTCCAGAGAATATTTTTCAAATTTATTTCTGCTATTGTTTTGTTCATTATTATCCCACTAGTAGACAAAAGGAGACAGAGAAAAGTGGATTGAACTCAATGAGTGTTAAATAGAGTTTTAATTCAGTCCATTTGTACCTTGATAATTTTAGTGACACAAAATATATGAAGTAAAGTGTGTTCAGATGTTTTTGTATTTTCTAGAAATTATGCAGCATGGTAAAAATTAAAAAGGGTTATACAGGCACATTGCATTCTTTGCTTCTTGATTGTATGCACAGGGTTATGAGAACCTATCAAGACACTTCCCGGAACACAAAAGGGTGCATAAGATTATGACAGGTTTAGCAAGGGGTGGTGGTGCATGCTTTTAGTCCTAGCACTGGGAAGGCAGAGGCAGGAGGATTTCTGTTCGTTCAAGGCCAGCCTGGTCTACAGAGCAAGTTCCAGGACAGCCAGAGCTACTGGGCGACCCTGTCTCAAAAATACACACACACACACACACACACACACACAAAGAATATGACAGGTATAGGTCTTTGGTGGAAAACTTCACCAAACATGAATAAGGCCTTTATCTGTGGCATCAAAAAGTAGTATCTATTACTTTCCTGTGATGTAATTAAAAATAGTCCTTGAAATATGTATCATTATAAAATGATTTGAAAGGCAAGCTTTCCCCAAGTATGTATTGTTCCTTGATTTTAAAGCAGTGTATGTGAAAACAATGCATCCTTATCCATGAAGCTGATTTCACAAACCATCTGCTATGTGAATGACATACTTACAGAATTGTCTTTATTTCTCTGAGGCATCAGCATTTCCCATACCCATCCTTTTACCAGCACATCAGAAAGCAAAATAATATCAGTATGGTTCATGAAATTGAAACAGTGTTTTCTCCTATGATGAAAAGATAGACACATCGGTGGAAACTGTAACAGATTTTAAGACTGCAATATTCCAAGATTCATAGTCAATAATTCACATATTAAATCTAATAATTATTTGGGGTGAGGTATAATTATATTAAATTCATCAGAATGCTCTTCCTGCTATTACAAAAAGCTTTAGAGAGCTGAATAAAATGTCTGCAGTGAACAGGCTTTATGAAATATGGAATTGAGAGGAGTTTCTCCTGGAAACTAAATTATTTAGCTAGAATGAAATTACTGCAGGAATGTTTAAAGGATGATATATGAAAGAAAGAAAAATGTTTAATTAAAGCCATAATTAGTATTTTTGTATCTACAGGCCATAAAATGGAGCCATCATTTCCCAGTGGGAGTATAGAGCACTGAAGTATACCAGGAAGAGTTAATTTTTAGTAAAATGAAATATTTTGGATTATTTAGTAATATGAACTTAAACTTTTAATAAAATCTGAGAGGAAAAAGTGTACAGTGGCTAAGACCATGGCTGTTCGAGGTGCTGAATTTTTACTCGTCAATTTATAATTACTAAATCTCTAGCCAAAACTAGTTCCATAATTGTACTTTGATTTTCCCAATTGTCAAATGGAGATAATATTGTTAACTACTTCATGGGAATGCCTTGGAAATTAAATGAGAGGTGATGGGTTATAATGCAGTTAGAAAAGTGCCTGGAATATATTCACATTCAATGAATGTCCTTGTATTTACCACAAGGAATAATTCAAATTATTTCACTGTAAATCTCCTAGGAAGGGGCATATTTACTACTAGTTAGATATTTAATGATTGTAAAATGTACAAGCAGCATATGAGCATAATAACTCTTGAAAAAGCAAAAACTCGACTCCTGGGTTTCTGGAAAAGGGTCTAAACTCTAAACCCCTGTAGGGGGTGGCTGTCTGGGAGGAGCCGCCCTTTGCGTTTGCAGCCAGTGCTGGGTGGGTTTAGTTTGGTGCCTTTGTGTCTTTGTGCGGGCATGGTCCTGAAGCACAGGAGCCTGGAAGTCACTCCAGACAGGTAACATGGCACGGGCTAAGTCAGGCATATCCCCCCATCTGAATTGAAGAGAGAGTATCCAAGTGTAATTTTTTGGTGAACCTTCAGAACAGGAAGGGAAGAGTAACTTAGACTTCCAATATCCAATATACAAACAAAATTGAAAGCCTGAAATCTAGACAAGTCAATATTCCATAAACAAGGAGGAAAAAAAAACAAAACAAAACATGGGAAGGAGGCAAGCAAAACCAGCCACTAACGTAGTGAAAAGACATTTGTCATGGGAAAGGTGCAATAATCCAGTACCAAGCTCTACGAAACCTGTAGGAGATAGCTACAATGCAATCCCCCTGGAGGTGAACCAAGGAACAGATCTTAGAGGAATAATTGTAAACCCATGCAGAGAATTTGAAGAAAATAAAGAAGAATTCAGAGAACTAAAGAATGAGAACGAAAAACTCAAAAAGGACCTAGAGGGATACAATGACAAACTTAGGAAAGAATTAAAGGAAGAGATTGACAAACTCCAGAAAGAACTAGAGAGAGAAAAAAACAAACTCTGAAAGGAAGTAGAAACACTGAAAAAGGAAGCCAACCAACTAATAAGGAGCACCAAGAAGAGATTGAGAAGCTCAAAAAGGAAACGGAAATACTAAAGAAAACACAGGATGAAATGAAAAAGGAAATAGAGCACTCCTCCAATCAAGAAGAAAGGAAAGTAAAAAGCCTCAGAAATAGAATGGAGGAAGCAGAACAAAGAATATTAGATCTGGAAGATAACACAGAGCAACTAAAAAGCTCAAATAAAGAATATGAAAATTTTAAAAATACAAAAAAGTGGAACAACCAGGAAATATGGGACACTATGAAAAGATCAATCCTCCACATCATAGGAATAGAGGAAGGAGAAGAATCTCAAAAGAATAGTATTGATCACATATTCAACAGAATAATAGATGAAAATATCCCCAAACTAAAAATAGACAAACCCATACAAATACAAGAAGCACATAGGACTCCAAATAGACAAGATCAGAAAAGAAACTCCCCACACCATATCATAGTTAAAATGATAGACATCCAAAACAAAGACAAAATTCTAAAGGCTACAAAAGATAAAGAATTCACATACAGAGGGAAACCCATCAGAATTACAACTGACTTCTCGGCACAAATCATGAAATCAAGAAGAACATGGAGCAAAACATTCCCAGTGTTAAAGGACTATGGATGCCAACCTAGAATACTTTTCCCAGCAAAAATGTCGACTATAGTTGAAGGAGAGAGAAAAATATTCCACGACATAAACAAGATGATAGAATACATGTCTGTCAAACCAACTCTTCATAAAATACTTGAAGCAATTCAAACGGCAGAAGAGAGGAGCAACTATCCTCAAACAACTAGGAAATGAAACTAATAAAAACAACCATAGGAGTAGAAACAGAGGCTAAAAGTCCAAAGGGATAATAAGGTGAAAGGAGGCAACATCCATCTTTCAATTATAACGTTAAATGTTAATGGGATAAACTCCCCAATCAAAAGGCATAGAATGGGAAATTGGATTAGGAAACAAAACCCATCTATATGCTGTCTACAAGAAACCCATCTCAATTTCAAGGAAAGGCACAAACTTAAGATGAAGGGATGGAAGAAAATGTTCCAAGCAAATGGTACAAAAAAGAAAGTGGGTGTTGATATTCTAATATCAGACAAAATAGGCTTCAAAGCAAAAGAAATCAAAAGAGACAAAGAGGGCCATTACATCTTTATCAAAGGAACAATTGACAATGAAGATCTCAAAATCATGAATATATATGCACCAAACACCAGTGCACCAAACTTTATAAAGACAATTCTTCAGAATCACAAGGCACAGATTAACACCAGCACACTGATAGTAGGGGATTTCAATACCCCACTAAATATTTTAGACAGATCAACAGGACAAAGAATAAACAGAGAGACATATGAACTAAATGATACAATATACCAAATGGACCACAGAGACATCTATCGAATATTTCACCCAAACACCAGAGAATACACTTTCTACTCAGCACCTCACAGAACATTCTCCAAAATAGACCATATACTGGGACACAGGGAAAAACTCAACAAACACAAAAAGAATGAAATAATCTCATGCATTCTATCAGACGACAGTGCAATAAAACTCAATATAAATACCATGATAAACCCTACAAGCTACAAGAATACATGGAGACTAAACAACACTCTAATGAATAATGAATGGGTCAGGAAGAAATAAAGAGAGAAATAAACACATTCCTGGAACTGAATGTCAATGATAATTCAACACAGCAAAACATATGGGACACTTTAAAAGCACTCCTAAGAGGGAAGTTTATAGCTCAAAGTGCCTACATTAAAAAAAAAAAAAACAAAAAAACAGAAAGAGCACAAGTGAATGATCTAACACTGAAGCTATAAACACTTGAGAGAAAACAACAGATGAACCCTAAACACAGCAGACAAGAAGAAATAACAAAAATCAGAGCAGAGATCAATGAAATAGAAACAAAGAAAATAATACAAAAAAATCAATGAATCCAAAAGTTGTTCCTTTGAGAGAATAAACAAGATAGACAGACCTCTAGACCAATTAACCAAAAGAAAGAAGGAACAATTCCAAATCAATAGAATCTGTGATGAAAGGGGAAATATCACAACAGACAATGAAAAGCTCCAGACAATCATACGGAGATACTTCAAAAACCTATACTCTACTAAGTTTGAAAACCTATAAGAATGGATGAATATCTGAAATCATGGGAATCGCCAAAGCTCAACCAAGAAGAGATCGACAGCCTAAATAGACCAATAATACATGAAGAAATTGAAGATGTAATAAGAAGCCACCTGTGGTGGTTTGAATGAGTGTCCCCCATAGGCTTTAAGTATTCAGACATTTGTCTTCAGTTGGTGTCACGGTTCTTGGAGGTCTTAGAAGGTGTGGCAATGCTAGAGGACGTATGTCACTGGGGGCAGGCTTAGTGAGTTTAACAAGCCTCACAGTATCCAGTCGCACTCTCTCTGCTTCCTGTGCTCATTATGCGATGTGACCCTCGGCTTGCTGCTCCAGCTCCAGCTCCAGCCACCATGCCTCCCACCACAATGGACTCTAATTCCCTGGAACTGTAAATCGTAAGCTCAAATAAACTCTTCCTTTTATAAGTTCCTTGGTCACGGTGTTTTATCACAGCAACAGAAAAGTGACTAATACAGTTATTCAGTATCAGGGAGTGGGCTTTTGGCTGCGAAGAACCTGACCATGTGGATGTTTGGAGAAATGTGGAAAACTTTGGAACTTTGGGCTAGAAAAGCTGTTGAATACTGTAAGCAGAGCTTAAGGGGCCATTCTAGTAGAAGCCTGGAAGAAAGCATGGCTGCAAAAAATGTAGTTCCAGAGGAAAATAAAGACTTAGGCAGCAACTGGGATATTTTGATAAAGAGTCTGGCAGCAGTATGTCTGCAGCCCAAATGCTTGCCTGATGCTAAGTTGAAAAGCAATAGGCTAATATCTTTGGCAGAGGATATTTCAAGACAGCCTAACATAGAAATGGTGGTGTGGCTTTAATGGTGAATATTATACAGATCTACAGTGAAAAAGAGCAAATGAGGCAGAAGGAAATGCAGAATGTACAGTTAGGATCTGAAAAGTACACTAGGAAGATTAAAGATGTGGCCAAGGCATGTGAAGGAGAGGCTCCCTTTATAAGGATACTAAAGTGATTAAGGAGAGGCCTAGATATTTACAAGTAAACAATGGGAAAGGTGAGATTAAAGTGATTAAGGAGAGGCCTCGAGATTTACAAGTAAACAACAGAATCAATACCTTCAGGGCAAGACCACACCCAGCTAATCCACCAACAAGTCCAGGGCAGAGAAAAATTACAAACATGATTAAAGTAGGAGAGAGTCCATCCCGAACTTG
>VZQC01005843.1:521479-574573 GCA_009823505.1 Rhizomys pruinosus
AAAGACGACATCACGAGCTTTGCAGGAAAATGGCTGGAGCTAGAGGACATCATGCTGAGTGAAGTAACACAGTCCCAGAAAAACAAACGACGAATGGTATCCCTCATCTGTGGATGCTAGTGCCAATTACCCAGTTGTAAGTATTTCTTGTGTAGGGCCCCCTGAGCTTTTGTACAAAGCAGTTGGGCATAATGCATTTTGGAAACAACAACAACAACAACAACAACAACAGAAAAGACTGCATCAAAGAACTGACTGAAACAGTGAACTTCTGCTCAAAACAGTCAACTTCCCCATGGAAAATATTGAGAAAGACTAAGAGATGAAAAGCATGTTTGGCAGAATGCATGGGCTCTGGCGGGGTGGGGGAATGGGCGGGAACACAGGTCTAGATTTGTTAAAAATAAATAAATAAATAAATAAATAAATAAAAAGAAAGAAAGAAAAAAGGAAAGAAAAAGAAAAAAACATAACTTTGGGATTGGCACATACAAATGTTCTCTATAATTTTTCTGCTGTACAGTATCATCTTGTAGCATTCTCTTTTACCTGTAGGAAGATTTAACTTAAAAAATTATGTTTGATTCCCAAGTTAACCACATGCAGCCACCCAAAACAGCTTCGGTGAATTTGATGAAATCTGAGCCTTGATTCCAGCCTATAGGTATGTCTAATACAACTGCCTTTTTGAGACTCATGGGTCAAAAAACAAAAACCTAAAATAAAAAGTGTGGATACAGATATACATGAAACCTTTCTGTCAAAAACTTTGCAATTTAAATCTTAAAACTAACTACCGGAAATGATTTGTATGTTCCCACAGGTCAAAATGTCACCAGTTTAATGGCTGAGAAAGAAAAGATACAGCTTTGCATTGTGTAGGATGTACCAGGAAGTGCCAGCAGAAAGGTTGGCCCATCTGAACATTGAAAGGAAGAAAAGCCTCAGACTGCTACAGGAGTTAAACCCCTCTGTGGATCTTACTTGTAACAACTGTTTATAATGAGTCCTTATGAAACCTACCTTCTAGGTGCCGCAGTTTCAATATAAGAGAATTTCTTACCTCCCCTTCATAGAACAAGGAGGAATGTGATGATGATGAGGTCATTCTCTAACTGTAAGTTGGAGCCAACCATTATAGAGGTAATCTCATAAAACCAGTAAAACTGCTTGCTTTGACTAATAGACATAGGAACTGTGAAAAGGATTATTTTCTACTCAGATCCAAATATAATACTAAAGTCTCCTTAAGCTGTGCATTTAAGCTAAATATATTAATACAGGAGAGCTCTGATATCAAGAATGGATTATTTTACCAAGGAGATATTGGCCAGGGGATCCAAGCCCCCCCCCATATGTAAAGGTTTCTTGCCTGTAACCTGGGATACCTGCAGGAAAAGAGGCAATAAGTTCCTGCTGTCGAAGACCTGATGTAAGCATGGGAAAGATGTATTGAGACAGCACTTGCGAGTGTACAGTTGGTCTCTGGAATACCAGAGAGTGTTACCAAAGACCACTAAACCAATAAAGCAAATATAGGTCTCCGTGAGTCAAGCAAAACACCTCCATCAGCACCAGCTCTACCTCACCTTCCTGGAAATACTGTGCAGCAGTGGCAGCCATATGCCTGTATATCCCAAATCTAATTGGCTTTTAGCTCTCTCCTTGGAGGAATAACCCATGGTGGCTGATGCCACAAGCTTACATCCTCTAGTGTTTAAGAGATCTTATAAGCCACAGTAAGACACTGTCATCTTTTACAGAGAAAACGTAATTCATGGATTAACATACCATCCAATCATCTGTGTCTATGCCAAAGTAACCTACCATAACAATTAGTACTGTTTAAATACCTACATATCTAATTGCTTGTGTTTCATTAGTAGGATTGAAAGGTTATTCCTGGACAAACTGTCAGCCCATGAAAGGAAACAGCCAGAATTGACCAGAGTCAAAGCGACAGCTCCAGAGAAACTAGACTGTTTTGCTTCTTGTCAACCTGTGCCCCTTTTGTAGGCCTAGGGAACAATCTGCAGAAGAGAGGGCATTGTAGAATGTAAGGACTGGACACTTATTTGATCAACTTGATTGTACATACAAGCCCCCTCCCCCCCAAGCTGGATATTGGGACCCTTGGGCTGTGTGGGTTTGGGCACAACTGCTTGCAAATTGGTTTTGCATGAAGGATGCTTGTACTCAGAAATTATTACTTATTGATGAAAAATGAAAAAAAAAGAATAGAAGAAAAAACAAACAAAAGCAAGAAACAATAACAATAGAAAGGTCATCTCACAGCTTGATGACTTCCTTATAGACTAACTTGTTTATTCCAATCTCAAAATCAAACGTGCATCTCAGCAAAATTATAGATTTCATGGATCTTGTGAGTGCCTTGAATGTCGTGGATACATGGTGGTTACACCCACATATGCCAAAGTACAATTTCATGGCCTTTGTCATTAAATGATGAAGTCCATTGTGTCATTCTTGAACAACCAGTAAGACAATAAATACATGGGGGAAAGCAGTTCACCTCAAATCTTCATTTCTAGATTCTTTGCTTCACTATTTCAGAAGTCCTCTGTCCCTCTACCTACATTTCACTACACAGGAAAATGGTTTCCAGTTTTACCTTGGCTTCTATAGTTCCTGGAGTACAGGGTTAATGTTAATCATTTGTAGTGGAAAGTTTCCACCTCTTAGTCTAGAAAACCATCCTTATTCACTGAGTTCAGACCTGAACAGTACAAGTCAGCCACAGTGATCTCTCTTTACCACAACATTTGACACCCTTGACAACCAGACTTTCTCATTCAGCACATCTATTATGGTTATCAAGAATTGTCAGCAGGCTTCTTTTCCCTTTGTTACTGACAGTTGTATCATCAGCACCACCTAGCTTGTATAGCATTCTCTCTATCCATCTACTTGGTCACCTCATCTGGAAAATGCTTTCCTGGCTAGCAAGCATTCTCAGTACATACAGGACACTCACACCCTCCTTGAATTCAGTAATGGAAATCAATGCCTACTTCACTGCCCGCCCCAAAGAATCCCATCAAATGCTCAACCAGACACTACTTACCTGGATGTTAAACTCTACATTCTGGAGCAAAGATGACATTTTAGGAGTTGTAACTCACTAAAGAGAAATCGACCCTGAACGCACATGAACAAAGAGTCTGAAAAGTTTGGTACATCTCTAATGTAACTCATTTTATTAGGTCAAGATTCTTATGTGTTCACCTGAAAGCCACTGATGTGTTGCATGGAAATAACTCTGTCTCCTTTATAAACACTTGACTCATTAGAAGTTCAAGAAGGAAAGCTGTCTCCAGAGCTAAACCCTTCTTTTAGCCCTAAAGGTGATACTACAATATGCATCTTTAATGTAATTCAATAAAATCAATTAGTGCCATTCCCTCTTTCTTCCTGATCATCTTCGTGTCCTTTCAGCCTAAAAGATGTTAAAACTAATACAATACTAGGGGGAACTGTTGGATTGTACTTTTTTTTCTTTTTTTTTTTTTTCTTTTTTTTCTTTTTTTTTTTTTTACTTTGACTGAGTAATTTTGACCATGTAAATCAACATTTTGACTTACTGTATTACCCATCAGCAAACTTTCTTATTAAATGAGGTTAATGCTCAAAATAAAAAAAAATGAAAAAGAAAAAACTCAGAGTTGAAAGAATTTTGAGTATTCGCGTGGACATAACACCCACTGCAGTTAAGTCATTTAAAAAGTATTGTTCCTGAAAATGGAGAAACGGCTCAGAGTTTAAGAGCACTGGCTGGTTTTTCAGAGGACCGAGGTTTGAATTACATCATACTCGTGGAGTCAAAAAACTGTCCTTAAGTCCAGGGTACCTGTCCACATTTTCTGTCCTCCACAGGCACTGCACCTCACGTGTGCACTTACACATATGAGGCATAACACTCATACACTTAAAGTATCATGTAGGCCAGTGCAGGGGGATCAAGACAAGCCGCATGCTAAATGGACTTCATTTGGGGGACCATGGGAGGGATAGACCCCAGTGTGGAGAACAAGGGCAGGATTGATGGTTGTTTGGGCTTGCCATGCTGCTCACTTCCTTAAGGAAAACGTGACATCTATTTTTTTTTCAACTTTTTAAATTTTATTGAGCGCATTTCATACAACATTTCTTAATCAAATTTAGACTCATTCCTCCATACATGTCCACCCATCATGTCCCCCTACACCCCATCAGAGCTAATGGATTCTGTCATAAACAAGTCCTATCTTGCATCTTTTTCTCAGTCTTTTATAACATTTTCGGTGCACATGTTTACTGTTTTGGTTAGTTCTTTGAATAGGATTTTCTCTCTCTTTTTTTGTTCCCATTTGATTTTATATTAATCCAAAATATGCATATATACACTCCACAAATAAATCAAAATTACAAAATCTGAAAATAAACTATAGCTAATTCCAAAGCACATTTAGAGATTCATGTTTTAACAGTAAAGTTGCATACATGTAAAAAGAAGTATAAGTTTACAATCTCTCTTTTTTTTAGAATATGAATATTCCTATATGATACAAGACACCATAGGATTACATAAGGATAAATTATGAATGGTTGTAGCATGTATCAATAAAGAGAAAATATTATTTTACAAAATATTTTTAACTGTTAAATATAATCTTTTTTCACCAAAACATGTCATGTTTTCCCGAAGGAAGTCCTTGAAGTTTCCTCCTTGGCAAACCCAAACAATCATCAATCATGCCCCTGTGCTCCACACTGGGGTCCCTCCCCACCATGGTCACCCAAATGAGGTCCAGCAAGCCTGTGTCCTGTCTTGATCTTCCTGCATTGGCCTCCATGACATAGCTTGGGTAGTCAAACAATGGCAGTGTACACTCTGAAGAGGCTGAAATCCCAGTAGACATTCAGTCTATAAGCAGGATACCTTAGTAGTTCCCGTCTGGCATCGAAGGTTTGAAGGATTCTCAAGTTTTATATCTGAAATAAAATTTGTCAGGACTTATTGATTATGCATTTCTGGTTATACTTTACTTTTGGATGTTTAAAGCTGTACATTCACGCCCAGATTAACCAAGGTTTCTGTTTTCTCAAGGTCAGTTTAGGATCTGGTCCTCAAGGATCACTCAGTTTTTTTTTGGGGGGGGGGTCTGGCTCCTTTTGATTTTTTAACCACCAGTTCCATCCACTCAAGGACACAGTTAGGTATTGCTAGACCAGGCTTCTCTTTTTGAACAACGAGCAGACATTCTTCTTTATAGGATGGACACTGGCTGGAGTCCCATTAGTGGATCTCCAAGACCTCACTGCACAGGAAGACTGGTCAATCACATTTGCAGGACATTTCAGAATATGCACCCATGCATATTCCCCTGAGACTTAATTGACCTCTGAGGGCAAGGAACAAAGTTATCCCTTAGGTCCCTAGGCCAAATTGGTATGGGTATTAAGTATGGTCATTAAGCACCTAGAAAGGCTAAGTTATACCAGCCTGATACATCACACATTTAATAAAATTGTATCTTCTGGAAAAAAAAAAACTGTGTCTTATTTCCATATCCTATTTCTTGATTCACCTTTTCCATTTTCACTTCATGTTACACTATGTGTGTACATGTCCAACATCATATACCAAAAATCCATAGTCTGAAAATAAATGGTAGGTTAGGTTTAGGACCTGTCTAGGGATTCATAATATAACAGCACTGTTGTGTTCAGATCACGAGGAATATAGCATTAATGTTCCTCAATTTGCCTTAGAACTAGGTACTTGGTGCAGCATCCCCGGATGTGGGATACCATTCGTCTTTTGTTTTGTTGGGATTGTGTTACTTCACTTAACATAATATCTTCTAGTTCCATCCATTTACATGCAAATTTCATGATACCATCTTTCTTATCCACTGCATAGAACTCCATTGTTTAGATGTACCACATTTTCTCTATCCACTCGGCAATTGAGGGGCACTTGGGTTGGTTCCAGCTCTTTGCTATTGTGAAAAGAGCTGCAATAAACATGGCTGTACATGTATCTTTGCAATAGGATGCATCTTGTGGGTATATACCCAGAAGTGGTATTGCCGGGTCAGTTGGTAGGCTCATTCCAAGTTTTTTAGGGTTCTCCACAGTGCCTTCCATAATGGTTGTACCAGTTTGCATTCCCACCAGCAGTGGATGAGTGTTCCCGTTTTCCCACAACCTCTCCAGCATTTGGTATCATTTGTTTTCCTGATCCTAGCCAGCCTAATCAGAGGAGATGATATCATAAAGTGGATTTGATTTGCATGTCCTTTTAATTATTAGTGATGTTGAACCCCTTTTAAGAGGTTTGTCTGCAATCTCTATTTCCTCACTTGTGAAGTCTCTGTTCAGCTCTTTACTCCATCTTTTGAGTGATTCATTTGTTTTCTTACTTTTTTTTTTATTTGTTTTTTGTAGGTTGCTGCCAAATTTAAATTCTATCACTTTCAGAGTTTTGGGCTTCACATTGAAGTCTTTGACCATTTCAAGTTGATTTTTGTACAGGGTGAGAAATATGGGTTTAATTTTATTTTTCTACAAGTGGTGATCCAGTTTTGCCAACACCATTTGATGAAGATGCTGTTTTTCCTCCATAGAGTCTTTTTGGCCCCCTTGTCAAATATGAGGTGGCTGAAATTGTATGTGCTCAATTTGGACCTTCAGTTTTGTTCCATTGTTCTATGAGTCTGTTTTTCTGCAAGGACCAGGCTGTTTTTATGACTATAGGCCTGTAGTATAGTTTAAAGTTTGGTATAGAGTTCCCAATGTATTGCTCTTATCACTCAGGTTTGCTTTGGTTATTTGGGGTCTTTTGTTTGTCCATAAGAATTTAAGGATATTTTTTTTCTAATCATGTGAAGAAAGTCTTGGGGATTTTAACTGGGAATGCATTAAATACGTATATTAATTTGGGTAGAATGGACATTGTTACTATATTAAATTTTTTGATCATGAGTATAGGAGGTCTTTCCATCTTCTGATGTCATTTTCAATCTCCTTCTTCAGGGGTTTATAATTTTTGTTGTACGGATCTTTGGTGTCTTTGGATAGGTTTGTTCCTAGGTATTTTATTGTTTTTGAACCTATTGTGATTGGGAAGGTCTCCTTGTATTCCTTCTTTAGTTGCTTGTTGTTGGTGTAAAGAAAGGCTCCCCATTTTTCTAGGTTAATTTTATACCCTGAGACTTTACTGAAACCCCTAATTGTTTTTAGGAGTTTTCTGGTTGAGTTTATAGCATGTCTTAGATAAACTATCATATCATCTTCAAAGAGGGACAGTTTGACTTCCTCTTTTCCAATTAGTATTCCTTTAATTTCTTTTTCTTGCCTTATTGCTCTAGCAAGTGTTTCAAGCACTATAATGAAGAGGAGTGGTGACAGGGTCAGCCTTGCCATGTTTCTACCTTTAAAGGGAATCCTTCTAACTTTTCTCCATTTAGGAAATTGTTGGCTTTGATTATGTTGAGAAATGATCCCTCCAATCCAATTCCCTCTAGGACTTTAAACATGAAGGAGTGTTGGATTTTGTGGAAGGCCTTCTCTGCAGTAATTGAGATGATTGTGTGGTTTTTGTCTTTCAGTCCATTTATGTGTTTCATATTAACTGATATATGTATGTTGAACCATCCCTGCATTTCTGGTGTGAATTCAACTTGATCATGATGGATGATCTTTTTGATGTGGGTCTGTATGAGATTTGCAAGTATTTTGTTCATAATTTTTACATCTATGTTCATTAATGATATGGGTCTATAGCTTTCTTTTTTGCTTGTGTCTTTTGTTTGTATCTTTGCCTGGATTTGGTATTAGAGTGATGCTGGATTTATAGAAGGAGTTTGGTAGAATTCCCTCTGTTTGTATCCTTCTGAGCACTTTGAGTAGCAGTTGTTGTAGGAACTCTTTAAATGTTTTTATGAAATTCTGCCATGAAACCATCTGAACCAGGGCTTTTGTTGTTGTTGTTGTTGTTGTTGTTGTTGGGTTTTTTTAATTACATCTTCATTTTCCTCAAATATTATGGGCTTGTTTAAGATGACAATCTCTTCTTGGTTTAGCTTTGGTGATTCCCAGGATTTCAAATATTCATTCATTTCACTTAGGTTTTCAAATTTAGTAGAGTATAGGTTTTTGAAGTTTTCCCATATGATATCCTGAGTCTTTTTCTTGTTTGTTGTGATGTTTCCCTTTTCATCATGAATTCTATTGATTTTGAGTTGCTCTTTCTTTCTTTTGGTTAACTGGCTAGAGGTCTGTCTATCTTGTTTATTCTCTAAAATAACCAAATTTAGGCTACATTGATTTTTTTGGAATTGTTTTCTTTGTTTCTATTTAATTTAATTCTGCTCTGGTTTTTGTCATTTCTTCCAGTCTGTTGCATTTTGGGTTCATTTGTTATTGTTTTTGAGTGTTTTCAGCTTCAGAGTTAACTCATTTATTTGTATCATTTCTGTTTTTTTAATGTAGGCACCCAGTGCTATAAACTTCCCTCTTAGGACTGCTATTAAAGTGTCTCATAGATTTTGTTTTGTTGTACTGTCATTGTCGTTCAGTTCCAGGAATGATTTTATTTCTTTCTTTATTTCTTACTTGACCCATTCATTGTTCAGGAATATCTTGTTTAATCTCCATGTGTTGGTGTAGGAAGTAGGGCTTCTCCTGGTGTTGATATTGAGCTTTATTGCATTGTGATCTGATAGAATGAATGAAATTATTTCATTATTTTGTATTTGTTGAGGTTTTTTCTGTGTCCCAGGATGTGGTCAATTTTGGAGACTGTTCCATGGGGTGATGAGTAGAAACTGTATTCTCTGGGGCTTGGGTAGAATATTTGGTAGATGTTTGTGAGGTCCATTTGTTGTATCATTGTTCAGTTCAGTTGTCTCTCTGTTTATACTTTGTCCATTTGATCTGTGCAAGGGGCTCAGTGGGGTATTGAAATACACTACTATGATTGTGCTGGGGTTAGTCTGTGCCTTTAGGTCCTGTAGAGTTGTGTTTATAAAGATTGGTGCACCTGAGTTTGGTGCATATATACTCATATTTTTTAATCCTTCATGGCTAATTTTCCCTTTAATGAGGATGTAATGGCCCCCTTTATCTCTTTTGATTGCTTATACTTTGAAGTCTATTTTGTCTGATATTAAAATAGCAACTCCTGCTTTCCTTTTGGTACCATTTGCTTGGAATATTTTTCCCATCCTTTGACTTTAAGTTTGTGCATATCCTTGAGGGTAAGATGGGTTTCTTGTAGATAGCATATCAGTGGATTCTGTTTCCTAATCCATTCTCCCAGTCTATGCCTTTTTATTGGGGAGTTTATTATATTAATATTTAAGGTTATAATTGAGGAGATGTGTGTTGCGTCCTTTAACTTTATCATCCATTTACATTTTTAGTCTACTTTTCTACTTTTGCAGTTATGTTTTTAATAATTCCCCTTTCAAGGTGCCTGAGGATAGCTGCTCCTCTCCTCTGCCCTTTGAATTTCTTCAAGTATTCTCTGAAGGTTTGGTTATCTGGACATGCGTTCTTTCATCTTGTTTATGACATGGAAGATTTTTCTCTTTTCTTCAACTAGAATCAACATTTTTGCTGGGTATAGTAACTTGGGTTGGCATTTGTAGTTGTTTAGCACTGGGAAAGCTTTGGTCCATGTTTTTCTTCCTTTCATAGTTTGCACTGAGAAGTCAGATATAATTCTTATAGTTTTTCCCTTATATGTAACTTGTTGTTTTTCTCTTGTGGCTTTCAGAATTTTGTCTTTGTTTTGGGTGTCTAGCGTTTTAACTATGATATGGCATGGGAAGTTTCTTTTCTCCTCTTGTCTATTTGTTGTTCTATGACCTTCTTGTATTTGTATGGGTTTGTCTTTATTTTAGTTTGGGAAAATCTTCATCTATTATTCTGTTGAAGATCTGATCCATGCAATTCTCTTGGGATTCTTCTCCTTCCTCTATCACTATGATGCAGAGGTTTGATCTTTTCATAGTGTCCCACATTTCCTGGTTGTTCTATTCTTGTGTATTTTTAAATTTTTCATAGTCTTTACTTGAGCTTTTTAGTTGTTCTTTGTTATCTTTCAGGTCTGATTTTCTTTTTTTTTTGCTTCCTCCATTCTACTTCTGAGGCTTTTTCCCATTCTTTCCTCTTGTTTGGGTGAATGTCTGCTTTCCTTTTTTTATTTCATCTTGTGTTTTCTTTACTATTTCCACTTCCTTTTGGAGGTTCTCAATCTTTTCTTGTAGCTCCTTGCTTTCCTGATTGGTTTCCTTTTTCATTTCAGCATGGGATCTTTTCAGTGTTTCCACTTCCTTCCGGAATTTGTCATTTTCTCCCTCTAGTTCTTTCTGGCATTTGTCATTTTCTCCTTTTAGTTCTTTCCCAAGATTATCATTCTTTACCTCTAGGTCTTTTCTGAGTTTTTTCATTCTCTCCCCTTAATTCCATGATTTCTTTGAATATATCTGTGATTGTTTTATGATCTGTGTCCTGTTCTACCTCCAGGGAGGTGTCCTTGTGGGAATCTTCCATAGGTTCAGTAGACTGTAGTGTGGAATTATTCTGTGCTTTCCCATATCGTTATTTCTTTGTGTTCTTGGCATGTGGGTTTCCTTTTGCCTGTATTCTGATGTGACTCACTAATGCCTCTTCACCATGTTGAAGGATCACTTTCTCTCATTCCTTCTCTTTATTTATTGGGTCTTGGCTTGTCTAGATTTTAGGCTTTCAATTTTGGTTATACATTGGGAGGTACAGATCACTCTTCCCTTTCTATTATGCAAGAACTGGGTAGGTAACCACTGTTATGATACCCTCTGAGCCCTGTCCTCCCTTTGCTGCTGCCAGCCAGATCCTCTGGGTTGGTTGTAGGATGTATTAGTCATTTTCTGTTTCTGTGATAAAACACTATGACCAAAGGAACTTATAAAAGGAAGAGTTTATTTGAGCTTATGATTGACGGTTCTGGGGAATTAGAGTCCATTGTGGCAGAAGGCATGGAATGGCGTCTGGAGTTGGAGCAGCAAGCCGAGGGTCACATCTCGCAAAGAGCACAGGAAGCAGAGAGAGTGGCTGGAGACCACGAGGCTTGTTAAACTCACTAACCCTGCCCACATTGACATACCTCCCCCAGTACGGCCACACCTTCTAAGGACCTCCAAAAACAGCGCCACAAACTGGAGACAAATGTCTAAACACTTACAGCCTATGGGGGACACTCATTCAAACCACCACATTCCACTCCCTGGCCCCCATAGGCTCCTGACCATATAAAATCCAAAATGCATTTAGTCCAACCTTAAAAGTCCCCATAGTCTTTACCAGTTTCAATGGCATTGAAAAGTCTACAGTCCAAAGTCTCTTCTGAGACTCAAGCCAATCTCCTAAACTGTAAGCTCCTGTAAAATCAAAAGACAAATTATATACTCCCAACATACAGTGGAACCGAATACAAATTCCTATCTCAAAAGGGAGGAATAGAGGCATAGTGAGGAAATACTGGACCAAAACAATACCAAAAACCAGCAGGGCAAACGCCAAGTCTAGTAACTCCAAATGCAACTTCTGGGACTTGACTTCCAAAGGGCTTAGATGGCTCAGCTCTTCCAGATTTGCTTGCAACATACATCTCTTTCTTAGGCTGGTACCACTCCCTGTATGCAGCTCTCCTTGGCAAATATCTCACAGGTCTAGCATCTCGAAAGTCTTCTTGGCGTCTCAGCTGCCAACCAGTCTTCACATTCACAGCTTCATGCAATGACCTATCAGAGCCTTCTTTATTTGGGGATGCCCCTGCAGCACTCTGCCTGACATTGGCAGCTCTCTGAAAACGTGGAGGAAGAACTGATGACCCTTCACTCTTGCAAACTGCATGCCTCTAAAGCCAGCACCACGTGAATGAAATTGCTGAATCTGGTTGCAAGTTCGGGATGGAATCTCTCCTACTTTAACCACATTTGCAATTTTTCTCTGCCCTGGACTTGTTGGAGCAGAAAACGCTTTCAGTATTTTCCTTTCAAAAGCTGGAGGATTAGCTCAGTGTGGTCTTACCCTGAAGGTACTGATTCTTTTGTTTACTTGTAAATCTCCAGGCCTCTCCTTAGTCACTTTAATCTCCTTATGAAAGGGAGCCTCTCCTTCACATGCCTTGGCCACACCTTTAATCTTCCTAGTGTACTTTTCAGGTCCAAACTGAATATTCTGCATTTCCTTCTGCCCCATTTGTTCTTTTTCACTGTAGATCTGTATAATATTCGCCACCAAAAGCAATGCCACCGTTTCTATATTAGGCTGTCTTAAAATATCCTCTGCCAAAGGCATCAGTCCATTGCATTTCAACTTAGCATCAGGCAAGCATCTGTGCTGTGGGCAAACTGCTGACAGACTCTTTATCAAAATATCCCAGTTGCTGCCTAAGTTTTTATTTTCCTCTGGAACTACATTTTTTGCAGTCATGCTTTCTTCCGGGCTTCTACTAAAATGGCCCCTTAAGCTCTGCTTACAGTAGTCAACAGCTTTTCTAGCCCAAAGTTCCAAAGTCTTCCACATTTCTCCAAACATCCACATGGTCAGGTTCTTCACAGCCAACAGCCCACTCTCTGGTACCAAATAACTGTATTAGTCACTTTTCTGTTGCTGTGATAAAACACCATGACCAAAGGAACTTATAAATGGAAGAGTTTATTTGAGCTTACAATTGACGTTCCAGGGAATTAAAGTCCATTGTGCAGAAGGCATGGGTTTGGAGCTGGAGCAGCAAGCTGAGGGTCCATCCGCAAGAGCACCAGGAAGCAGAGAGAGGATGGAGACCACGAAGCTTGTTAAACTCACTGAGCCTGCCCCCATTGATATACCTCCCCCAGCACGCCACACAATTCTAAGACCTCCAAAAACAGCGCCACCAACGTGGAGACAAGTGGCTTGAATACTTACAGCCTATGGGGACACTCATTCAAACCATAATATGTTATGTATTTATTTATATGATATATATATATATATAATATATATATATATATATATATATGTGCAATACAAGTTAGAGAGAACAAAAACAACAAAATAACTGGAAAATAAAACTCTGGAAAGACTCAGAAAAAGATGTAATACATGTATGGTAGAGAGCAGGCACTCAGGTGGGGTGGGGGGCTTGGATCGGGAAATGACTCTAAATTGGATTGAAAAATTATGTATGATTTATCAAAATAGTTTAATTACAATAAAAATAAACAATGAAAATACATAGTTCAAAAAATTTAAAAAAATGATAAACTATTGTTCATTCTTTCATTTAAAACAATGGACAACAACCAGGGCATGGTGATACAGGTTTAAATCCTACCTTTCAGGAGGCAGAGGCAAACAGGCCTGGTATACTGAGTGTGTTCCAGGACAGCTGGAACTACAGGGAGACCTTGTCTCAAAAAGAAAAAAAAAAAAGAGACCATAAAAAAGAACAATAGTTTGAGAAAGGGTTGGGGAAGGGAATCAGCAACTGATACAAAGAAACACAGGGAAGAAGAGATTTATTTGAAAAATTCCTCTGAATTTTTAAAGTTTTTCTCTGCAAAGGCTTATTGTTTTGGGCAGAATTTAACTATATTAGTCTGTTCGTTGACCCAGTCCTTATGTGGTTGTGGTTCCCTCCCTATTGTATTTCTCCAAAATATGCCTATATACATGCCATGTATGTAACAGAATTATGTCCTCCAGGAATACACTGTATGTTAACTCCAATATATGTTTAGGAGCTCACTTTTTTCCCCTTTAATTTTAAATTACTCTAAAATACAAATATATACCTTCTGCCCATATACATTAATTACCAAGTCTGAAAGTAACTGGTAAGGCCTCATTAAGGGCTTCACATTACAACATCGCAGTTGCTTTCATATAGAAAGAAATATAACAATAACACTGATCAGCTTGTCTTTGAATTGGGGGATTTAGTACTAGCATCCACAAATGAGGGAAACCATTCTCCATTTTTTTTTGGACAGCGTTACTTCACTTAGCATAATGGCTTCGAATTCTATCCATTTACCTGCAAAGTTCATGATGTCATCTTTCTTTATAGCTGCATAGAACCCCATTGTGTAGATGTACCACATTATCTTTATCCACTCATCAGTTGAGTTGCATTTGGTTGGATCATTTTCAAATTGTTACTATTTACTTAAAGAAGTGATACATTATTACTGAGTGACCTAAACATTTTTTGAGTGACCTAAGTGTCAATTGGAATACATGTCTGAAAAATAAAACTCACAGCCAGACATACCTTTAATTCCAGCCCTCAGGAGGCAGAAGCAGGTGAATCTTTGTGGGAACAAAGACATCTTGATCTACATTGAGATTTCCAGTTCAGCTGGAGGTATTTAAGGACCCTGTCTCAAAAGAACAAAACAAGCAAACAAACAAACAAAAACACTCAGTAGTTGGACTACGAATCCCCTTCTATGTGAGATAAGTCAGAAAAAGAGTATCTGTCCTTGAACTAAAAGTCATTCTTAATTCTTTGAAAGAGGCTGATGTCCTTTTAGTATTTCATCTATTTCATCTTCAGCATTTAATGTATAGATCCAGTTCTTTGATCATCTGAAACTTTGGGAGGACTGTAGGTTTTGCATGCTAATTGTAGAAAAGAAGAAACCTGTAATTCTTTCATGAAGCTGTGCTTATAGGAGAATTGAGATTTTACACCCTGCTCCACTTGCTTGCTTAATAGCAATGGTTTAAACTGGAGAGTCATTACTTTGGTGTACATTCCCCATTTTCTGGTTTATACAAGAATATCATTACATATTTTTCAAATAAATTCTGTATTTCTTGAAAATAAAAGCAAGTATGCTATGGACTTGCTGAAAGAGAAAATAACGTGTTTTTTTTTTCCTGGAAAATCCTGAAGTCATATAACAAATTTTTTAATAGGGTAGACTTTATTCAGCTAATAAATGTGCATATTTATTCAGAGTATAAACCGTTACTTTTATAGTAGTAATTAAAACTGCATTTTGATTTTCAAGTTAGTCAGTTTTATGGACATAATATCTAATTAAAACTTGTGAAAATCTTCGTGTATAAAATAAACAAGCTGATGTAATTCTTTACTAAACATGGAGATTATAATAAAATTAAATTTAATATTTCATTATAGGCAACACAAAGTTCAAATATGTCCTTATAAATTGTAAATAATGGAAATACTTCTGACATACATGACTATGCCATTTTAAAAATTAAATTAATATATAAAAATGAAATGAAATATCTGAATTTAAAATTCGTATTTTTACAACTCCCTCTGAATTACATTTGAAATTGTTGGATACATTTTGCTCATTCAATTATACATATTTTTGGTGTACTTATATTTTAAAATGCAAAGCAGTTATGAAAATGGAGTAGTATTATTTTAGCTGCAAAATAACCACATGTTTAATTTACTTTTAAAAATGTATGGACTATGTTTTCAAAGGTAATACATTCAAAAATACAAATATATAAAATACATCCACATTTTCAAGAATCTACCCATAAAAGTTTATATAATATTAATTTATTAATTTAATTATTCCTTCAGATGAGCAAACATTCATTAATTCTTTAAAAATACAATTAAATTTTTTGCCAAATATCTACATAATACTTCATTTACAGGACTATTTTTTTGCCAAACAGTAACTAATAATATATTAAGAATACATAGGTACAAATTATGATTTATACTAAATTAATAAAAAAAAAGATTGACTTAAATGGTACATGAACTAAAATGTTTCCATAATAACTTCTCTGGTGTGCAAGACCTTCACTATTTCTAGGTGATCTGATGGAAATTTTAGAATGATTTCATAACTACCACTTAAAGCTATCCTAGACATTAATGACAAAAAGGAGACTGATAAATGGAGAGTAGTGGTGGAAATGGTCTCTTTGTTTAGTGATTTAACTGCTTAAGAACAAGTCACATAATATAAGGCAAACTAAAGAAATTTAACAAAATTAAAATTACGTTCATATAGACAGGTATATGCATGCAGATGCACAATACACATGTATTTAGTACATGTTAGACTGTGACAGGAAATCTTAGCGAAATTGTAGTTCCACTCATTTACATATAACCATAAAAAGCATTTCATGCCTTTGAAAGAATTTGATTCATTATGTCAAAGCTGCTGAGAAATAAAGAGGTAATATTTTCCTGAATGTTTTGAGGATCAAAGAGAGAACACTCAGTTTTATTTTCCATAAAACCCGACCTAATAGTGCACATTATTCTAATGGTAACATATAAGTATCAATAATGAGATTTAGGACATGAAGTCTGATTTAGATCCAATGTAGCATTTGTTTCATTATTAAATGGCAAATGACAAATGCAGGATTGATAAAGGTAACACAGAGAATCCATGCTGGATATAATCACATCTACATGTATTTAAAGTAAAAGCATGTTTAATGATCTTAGAGTGCTAGCTATTATAACGAATAGACATTTTTTTTTTATTTCTGTATGTGTATGAATGTATTGTCTGCATCCAGGTTTGTGCACTTGTGTCGTGCAATGCCGCGGAGGTCAGAAGAGGGCGTCGGATTCCCCTGGAACTGGAGTTCTCCTGGAATTGGAGTTTCAGACGGTTCTCAGCCACCATGTGGGTGCTGGGTATCGAACCTGGGTCCTCTGCAAGAGCGGTAGGCGCTCTTAACCGCTAGGCCATCTCTCCAGCCCATGAATAGAAATTTTTAATACACCACTTTCTTCTGAAGTATATTTCACACAGTAGAAAGCTGCCATTTCATTGGCTTTAGATGAAGAATGATTTTTAAGGAAACTAGATGCCAAGAACAGAGTAGGATTTATATTTACAGAATAAACTGTGATCAGTGTTCAATATTTGGTGATATAACAAACAAAACACTCTTGGTTATTTTTGGCTGCCTTATTCCTGGTGGATACATTAGTCAGGGATCCAGTGTTAATTTGGATTTTTTTTACATGGTTTCAAATGCTGCTCTAACAGCAGAATGGGGCTGTGACATCTATCAGAGCAATGCTAATCACAGTCCACTGAATCGTTATGTGTTATTTGGTACCATTACCACTCTCAGAGCTTCCCAAGATTTTATTTCTCCTTTTATTTTTATTATTCATGGATCTTGCTAATGCATTGTAGCCTATTTGCTGTGACAATAAAGAGAAACTTCGGGAACAATTTTCAGACTTGGCTCTTCCTCAAAACAACACTGAGATAAGAGTGTATATGCAGAAGAATTTAAAGTTTTAAGAGGAATTTAAAACTGGAGGAGGCTCTAAGTCACTCAGGCAGGTACTTTTTGGGGTGGACTGTCTCAGGGGCAGCTGGAAGATGGTCTGGACTCTGAGCACTCTTGCGGGTGGTTCCCGTCTCCGAGGGACCATGCTTGGCCTTTGCAGCATGAATAGAGAGTCTCGTTTGGATTTGCTCTGGTCCCTCTGTGGCTTTGTGTGGGCCGGCTCCTGAGGCACAGGCAGGAGGCTGTAAGTCACTCAGGCAGGTACCGTGGGCTAAGTAAGGTTTTACATGAAGGATGCTTGTACTCATAAATTATCACTTATTGTTAAAAATGAAAAAAAAAATCTGAGTGAAACATGCAGGACATTTATGGCAGAATGCATGATCTTGGATGGGGTGGGGTGGGGTGGGGGGAAGGGAAAGGGAAATATGCCTTAACTGAATTGGAAAATGATGTATGAAATACACAAAGCATCAAAAAAAAATAAAATAATAAAAAGGACTTTAAAACTGTTAATAACTATATAAGTAGGCCTAATGTATTGCATGCATTGTAGCAAGGTTTCTTTGGATAAACAAAAAAAAGTAGATTTAGCTTATTCAAAAGCATAGAAGATGGGAGTAGTATTACTAATGTATGTTCTCTGGACACTGATTATGGAAATGATTTTTTAAATATAAATACATGTGAGATTTCAAGTTAATTATCTGTGGGAAATACAGCATAAAGGCAGAATGAAATACAGCCTGAAACAATAATGGGGCTCATCATTGGCAATAAAGTTTTTGTAATTTTGCTAGAAATAATTAAACGTTATACTATGCAAGAATTTGTAGTGTATAAAGCTAAAGACCTTCTCCACAATTCCATTTGCAGAGAGTACTGAAAACGTGTTTGTAAAACAGTGCTGAAAATAAAAAAGTAACAACCTTAAGAATATTAAGAGAAATTATTCTGAAACCATATTTTTAAGAGTGAAATATAAGCAAAATATTGAAGATAAAATGTTGATTTAGGTTGTATGTGATTCCAAAACATATATAAAACTATTTTTAAAGATTATGATTGGTGGGCCAGAGAGATAGATCAGTGGTTAGGAGCACCATCTGCTCTTGCAGAGGACCCAGGTTCGATTCCCAGCATCCACATGGTGGCTAAGAACCATTAATCTGGGCATGGTGGCTCAAGCTTTTAATCTTAACACTCAGGAGGCAGAGGCAGGTGGATCTCTGTGACTCCAAGGCCAGTTTGGTCTAGAGAATGATTTCCAGGCCAGCTCGAAGTAAAGGGAGACCCTGACTCAAAAATAAATAAATAAATAAATAAATAAATAAATAAATAAATAAATAAATAAATTTTAATTTACTTAAAAAAGATTATGTTTTTGTTTTTTCTTATTAATCTTTAAACATAAAAGTCAAGCTACCCATTATCTCCATTAACTAATCTTTATTACGCATAGAGTTGGGTAGTCAAAATTGGTCCGGTAAGATTTAAAATAAATTGAACATTAACTCCTTGGCAAATAATTTGTCTCAGTTCTTTTTTTTTTAATTACTTTTTATTCTTTTCATTTTTTAACAATAACTAATAATTTATGAGTACAAGCACCCTTCTTGTAAAAACAATTTGCAAGCAGTTGTGCCCAGGCTCACACAGCCCATGGGTCCTACCATCCAGCTGGGGGGGGGGGCTGTATGTTCAATCAAGTTGATCAGATGAGTGTCTAGACTATATTGCTGCAGTTTCACCATTCACCCCAATCGCAGCCCTTACATTCTATCATGTCCCCTCTTCTGCAGATTGTTCCCTAGGCTTAGAAAAGGGGCACAGTTGGATGAGAAGCAAAACAGTCTTCTTTCTCTGGAGCTGTTGTCTTGGACTCTGGTCAGTTCTAGCTGTTTCCTTTCATAGGCTGACAGTTTGTCCAGGAATAACCTTTCAATCCTACTAATGAAGCACAAGCAATTAGATACATAGATATTTAAACAGTACTAATTGTTATGGTAGGTTACTGTGGTATAGACACAGATGTTTGGATGGTATGTTAATCCATGAATTCCGTTTGTTCTGTAAAATATGACAGGGTCTGGGGGCTGGAGAGATGGCCTAGCCATTACGACTGCCGACTGCTCTTACAGAGGACCCGGGTTTGATCCCCAGCACCCACATGGCAGCTGAGAACCATCTGAAACTCCAATTCCAGGAGGACTCCAGTCCTAGGGGAATCCGACACCCTCTTCTGACCTCTGCAGCTTTGCACGACACGGGTGCACAAACTTGCATGCAGATACAACATTCATACACATACAGAAATAAAATTAATTAAAAAAATATGACAGGGTCTTACTGTGACTTACATCATTTCTTAACCACTAGGGGATGTAAGCTTGTGGCATTAGCTGTGAGTTATTCCTCCAAGGAGAGAGCTACTAGCCAATTAGATTTGGGATATACAGACATATGGCTGCCACTGCTGCACAGTATTTCCAGGCAGGTGAGGTGAAGCTGGTGCTGATGGAGGAGTCATGATTGACTCAAGGAGACTTATATTTGCTTTACTGTATTAGTGGCCTTTGGAAACTCTCTCTGGTATTCCAGACATCAACTTTACACTTGCAAGTGCTGTCTCAATGCATCTTTAGCATGCTTACATCAGGTCTTCAACAGCAGGGCCTTATCACCTCTGTTCTTGCAGGTATCCCAGTTTACAGGCAAGGAGCCTTTACCTTTTGGGAGGGTGGCTTGGATCCCATGTCCAACATCTGCTTGCTAGAATAATCCATTGCTGATATCAGAGCTCTCCTGTATTAATATATTTTGCTTAAGTGCATAGCTTAAGGAGACTTTATTATTATATTTGGATCTGAATAGAAAATAATACTTGTCACAGTTCCTATGTATATTAGTTAATTAAAGGAGGCAGTTTTACTGGTTTTATAAGAGATTACCTCTATAACAGTTGGCTCCAATTTACATTTAGAGAACAACCTCATCATTATCATATTTCTCCTTGTTCTACGGGGGGAGGTAAGAAAGTCTCTCATATTAAACCTAGCAGCAAATAGAAGGTAAGTTTAGTTAGGACACATTATAAATAGTTGTTACAAGTAGGATCAACCTAAGGGTTTGATATCTGTAGCCATATGAGGCTTTTCTGCCTTTCAATATTCAGATGGGCCAATCTTTCTGCTGGCACTTCCTGGTATATCCTACAGAATGGAAATCTGTATCTTTTCTTTCTCAGCCTTTAAGTTGGGGACATTTTGACATGTTGGAACATACACATCTTTTCCTGTAGTAAGTTTTAAGATTTGAATTGCAAGGGTTTTGAAAAAAAAGGTTTCATGTCTATCTGTATACCCCTTTTTTATTTTAGGTTTTTGTTTTTTTGACCCATGCCTCTCAGAAAGGCAGTTGTATTATACATATCTATGGTCTGGATTCAATGTGCAGATTTCATCAAATTCACCCATGCTGCTTTGGGTGATGGTATGTTGTTAACTTGTGAAGCAAACATAATTTTTTAAGTTAAATCATCCTATGGGTAAAAGAGAATGCTAGAAGGTGATACTGTATAGCAGAAAAATTATAGAGAGCATTTGTATGTGTCAATCCCAAAGATATTGTTATACAGAGTTTAAGTAAAACAAATGTGCACAACAACAATTTATATTTCCAGTTAACTCAGGTGCATTACCGTTTTATCAGAGCCTTTAAACCAATGTTGTTTAATATACAAATATTTACCTTTATTAAGTCCTAAAACACCGTGTAACCTGTAGTTCGAGTCTGGGGAAAAATTGGATACTTGTTGAATTCACATCAATTAAATATGAATTAATTGAACCTGTGTCCCTCTCAAGCTCCTCCTACCCTTCCCAGTTCACAATTTCAGTCAGTTTTCTGATGCAGTCTTTCTGTTTTTCTTTTTTTTTTTTAATATGCATCCCTCTCCACAAGAAATATTTATAACTGGGTTATTGGCGCTACTATCCACATATGAGGGATACCATTCATCGTTTGATTTTCTGGGACTGTGTTACTTCACTTAATATAATTTCTTCTAGCTCCATCCATTTACCTGCAAATTTCATGATGTTGTCCTTCTTTACCGCTGCATTGAACTCCATTGTATACATGTAACACATTTTCTCTATCCACTCATCAGTTTAGGGGCATTTGGGTTGGTTCCAGCTTTTTGCTTTTGTGAACAGAGCTGCAATAAATATAGCTGTGCATGTATTTCTACAGTAAGATGAGTCTTGTTGGTATATGCCCAGGAGGTATGACTGGGTCAAATGGCAAGCTCATTTTGAGTCTTCTAAGGGATCTACACACTGCTTTCCACAGTGGCTGTACAAGTTTACATTCCCACCAGCAATGGATGAGTTTTCCCCTTTCCCCACAACCTTTCCAGCACTTGATATCCTTTGTTTTCTTGATCTTGGCCAGTCTTATCTGAGTGAGATGATCTCTTAAAGTGGTCTTAATTTGCATTTCCCTAATTATTAGTGACGTTTAACAGTTTTTAAGATGTTTCTCAGCCATCTCTAATTCCTCCTCTGTGAAGTCTCTATTCACTTCTTTGGTCCATCTTTTGAGTGATTCATTTGTTTTCTTTGTTTTTTGAGTAGCTTGTATACTCAGGAAATTAATGCTTTGTCAAATGTATCTGCAGTAAAGGTTTCCTCCCACTCTGTGGGTTTTCTCTTCCCTTCCTTTATCATTTCTTTTGATGTACAGAAGCTTTTGAGTATAATGAGGTCCCATTTGTCAATTGTGGATCTTATTTCTTGTGCAGCTGCTGGCTGATTTAGGAAATCATTTCCTATGCCTATATATTGTAGTCCACTGCCAAGTTTCTCTTCTATCACCTCCAGATTTTTGGGTTTCACACTGAAGTCTTTGATCCACCTGGAATTGAATTTTTTACAGGGCGAGATGTAGGGGTTTAATTTCATTCTTCTAAAAGTGGTGATCCAGTTTTGCCAACACCACTTACTGAAGATGCTGTCTTTCCTCCATTGTGTCTTCTTGGCCCCCTTGTCAAATATGAGGTGGCTGAAATTGTATGTGCTCAGGTTTGGATCTTCAGTTTTACTCCATTGGTCAACTGGTCTGTTTTTGTGCCAGTACCAGGCTGTTTTTATGACTATAGCTCTGTAGTATAGTCTGATGTCTGGTAGAGCGACCTCCCCTGTATTGCTCTTTTCGCTCAGGGTTGCTTTGGCAATTTGGGGTCTTTTGTTTTTCCAAATGAAATTGACGATTTTTTTTCCAAGCCTGTGAAGAAGCTTTTGGGGATTTTGATTGGGGTTGTATTAAATCTGTACACGAGTTTGGGTAGGATGGACATTTTTACTATATTTATTTTCCCAATCCATGAGCGTGGGAGGTTTGTCCATCTTCTGATGTCTTCCTCAATTTCCTTATTCAGGGGTTTAAAATTTTTGTTGTAGAGATCCTTGGTATCTTTAGTTAGGTTTGCTCGTAGGTATTTTCTTGGTTTTGAGGCTATTGTGAGTGGATAGGTCTCCTTGTATTCCTTCTTCAGTTGCTTGTTGTTGGAGAAAATAAAGGCTACTGATTTTTCCTGATTTATTTTGTATCCTGCCACTTTACTGAAGTACTTAATCATTTCTAGGAGTTTTCTGGTGGAGTTCTTAGCATCCCTTATGTAGACAATCATATTATCAGCAAAAAGGGATAGCTTGACTTCCTCTTTTCCAATTAGAACTCCTTTAACTTCCTGTTCTTGCCTTATTGCCCTAGCAAGGGTTTCCAGCACTATACTGAAAAGGAGTGATGATAGGGGGCAGCCTTGCCAAGTTCTTACCATTAAGTGGAATGCTTCTGTGGTTTCCCCATTTAGGATTATCTTGGCTGTGAGTTTCCTGTATATGGCTTGGATTACATTTAGGAATGATCCCTCCAGTCCAATTTCCTCTAGGACTTTCAACATGAAGGGATGATGTGTTTTGTCAAAGCTTTCTCCGTGTCAATTGAGATGATGGTGTGGTTTTTGACCTTCAGTCCATTTATATGTTTGATGATATGTATTGATTTTCGTATGTTGAACCATCCCTGCATCTCTTGTATGAATCCAACTTGGTCATGATGGATTATGTTCTTTATGTGGGTCCATATGCGATTTGCCAGTAGCCTGTTTAGAATTTTGGCATCTCTGTTCATTAGGGAGATGGGTCTGTATTTCTGCTTTTTAGTTGTGTCTTTACCTGGTTTGGGTAATACCATGATGCTGGCTTCATAGAAGGATTCTGGGAAAATCCCTCCGTTTGTATCCTTCTAAACAACTTCAGTAATAATGGTTGTAAGTCTTTTTGAAATATTTTATAGAATTCTGCTGTGAAACCATCTGGGCTTGGGCATTGTTTGGTTGGGAGGCTACATATTACATCTTCAATTTCTTCATATATTATTGGTCTATTTAGGCTGTCAATCTCTTCTTGCTTGATCTTTGGTGCTTCCCAGGATTTCAGATATTCATCCATTTCTTCTAGGTTTTCAAACAGTAAAGTATAGGTTTTTGAAATATTCCCACGTGATTGTCTGGATCGTTTCATTGTCCGTTGTGATATTCCCCCTTTCATCACAGTTTCTATTGATTTGGAGTTGCTCCTTCTTTCTTTTGGTTAACTGGGCTAGAGGTCTGTCTTCTTGTCTGCTGCATTTAGGGTTCATTTGTTGTTGTCTCTGAAGTATTTTTAGCTGCAGTGTTAGGTTATTCACTTGTGCTCTTTCTGTTTTTTTAATGTAGGCACTTAGATCTATAAAATTCCCTCTTAGGACTGCTTTTAAAGTGTCCCATAGGTTTTGCTGTGTTGTTTTATATTTGTCATTCAGTTCCAATAATGTTTTTATTTCTTTCTTTATTTCTTCCTTGACCCATTCATTATTCATGAGAGTGTTGTTTAGTCTCCATATGTTCTTGTAGGTTGTAGGGTTTATCGTGGTGTTGATATTGAGTTTTATTGCACTGTGGCTTGGTAGAATGCATGAGATTATTTCAGTCTTTTTGTATTCGTTGAGTTTTTCCTGTGTCCCAGTATATGGTCTATTTTTGGAGAATATTCTGTGAGGTGCTGAGTAGAAAGTGTATTTTCTGGTGTTTGGGTGAGATATTCAATAGATGTCTGTGAGGTCAATTTGGTTTATTGTATCATTTAGTTCATATTTCTCTCTGTTTATCCTTTGTCCTGTTGATCTGTCTAAAAGATTTAGTGGGGTATTGAAGTCCCCTACTATTAGTGTGCTGGTGTTAATCTGTGCCTTGAGATCCTGAAGAATTGTCTTTATAAAGTTCGGTGCACTGGTGTTTGGTGCGTATATATTCATGATTGTGAGACCTTCATTATCAATTGTTCCTTCAATAAAGTTGTAATGGCCCTCTTTGTCTCTTTTTTTTTTTTTTGCTTTGATGTCTGTTTTGCCTGATATTAGAAGAGAAAAACCCTCTTTCTTTTTGGTAACATTTGGTTGCCATACTTTCTTCCATACCTTCACCTTAAGTTCGTGCCTATCCTTGAAATTGAGATGGATTTCTTGTATAAAGCATATAGATGGGTTTTGTCTCCTAATCCATTCTCCCAATCTATGCCTTTTGATTGAGGAGTTTAGGCCATTAATATTTAAGGTTATAATTGAAAGATGGATGTTGATTCCTTTCACTTTATTATCCATTTGGACTTCTAGCCTCTGATTTGCTCCTACGTTTATGTTTTTATTAGTTACTTTTCCTAGGTGTTTGAGGATTGTTGCATCTCTCTTCTGCCCTTTGAATTGCTTCAAGTATTTTATGAAGAGTTGGTTTTCCAGACATGTATTCTATCATCTTGTTTATGTCATGGAAGATTTTTCTCTCTCCTTCAACTATATTCGACATGTTTGCTGGGAAAAGTATTCTGGGTTGGCATCCATAGTCCTTTAACACTGGGAATGCTTTGCTCCATGTTCTTCTTGCTTTCATGGTTTGCGCCGAGCAGGCAGTTGTAATTCTGATGGGTTTCTCTTTGTATGTGACTTGTTTTTCTTTCGTAGCCTTCAGAATTTTGTCTTTGTTTTGGACATCTAGCATTTTAACTATGATATGGTGTGGGGAGTTTCTTTTCTGATCTTGTCTATTTGGAGTCTTATGTGCTTCTTGTATTTGTATGGGTTTGTCTATTTTTAGTTTGGGGAAATGTTCATCTATTATTCTATTGAAGATCTGATCAATTCTATTCTCTTGAGATTCTTCTCCTTCCTCTATTCCTATGATGCGGAGGTTTATCTTTTCATAATGTCCCATATGTCCTGGTTGTTCCACTTTTGTGTATTTTTAAATTTTTAATAATCTTTATTTGAGCTTTTTAGTTGCTCTGTGTTATCTTCCAGATCTGATATTCTTTGTTCTGCTTCTTCCATTCTACTTCTTTCCTCTTGATTGGATGAGTGTTCTAATTCCTTTTTCGTTTCATCCTGTTTTTCCTTTAGTATTTCCATTTCCTTTTTGAGCTTCTCAATCTCTTCTTGGTGCTCCTTACTTCGTTGTTTGGCTTCCTTTTTCAGTGTTTCTACTTCCTTTCAGAATTTTTTTTCTCCCTCTAGTTCTTTCTGGAGTTTGTCAATCTGTTCCTTTAGTTCTTTCCAAAGTTTGTCATTCTATCCCTCTAGTTCCTTTTTGAGTTTTCTGTTCTCTCTCTTTAGTTCTCTGAATTCTTCTTTATTTTCTTTAATCTCTCTGCATAGGTCTGCAATTATTCCTCTAAGATCAGTTCCTTGGGTCACCTCCAAGGGGATCCCATTGTAGCTATCTCCTACAGGTTTGGTAGAGCCTGATGCGGGATTATCCTGTTCTTTCCCATGTTGTCCCTTCGTTGTGTCCCTGTCATGTGGGTTTTCCTTTTGTGGTTCAAATAAAAAATGTCTATTCAGTATGTTAGTGGATGGTTTTGCTTCCCTCCTTCTGATGCTTTTTTTTTTTCTTTCCTCCTCCTTGTTTATAGAGTATTGACTTGTCTAGGTTTCAGGCTTTCAATTTTGTTTATATATTGGATATTGGAAGCCTAAGTCACTCTTCTCTTCCGGTTTTGAAGGTTCTCCAAAAAAGTCTACTATGCAATTCCCATTGGCGGGGGAAGGGGGATATGCTTGACCTAGCCCATTCCCTGGTACCTGCCTGTGTGACTTCCTCAGGAGCCATCCTGCACAAAGCCACAGAGGCACCAAACCCATTCCCCACCCACTTATAACTAGCTGCAAAGACGAAGGGTGGTCCCACCCAGGTGGCCACCCCATAAAAGAGGGCTCAGAGTTGTGACCCCCTTCCAGTAGCCCAGGAGACAATCTACCCCAATATCTACCTGCCTGAGTGACGTCTGGGTTAATGTGCCTCAAGAGCCGGCCTGCACAAAGCCACAGATGCACCAAACCCAAACCCAACCTGCTGGTCACCAGCTACAAAGGTGAAGCATTGTCTCAGTTCTTTAATCAGAGGTTATGGATATGAAACTTCTAAAAAATAAGATAATGATCTTCCCATATCAAATATGGTCTTGAGTTTTTATACCACTTATAAAGAATGTTAGTCAGGTGAGATGGCTCAGGGGTAGAAGAACTTTGAAATCAATTCTGATCACTTGAGTTCAATCCCTGGAAATTTCTGTTGAAAAACAGAAACCATTATCAAATGTTGCCATCTTACATTTACCTTCATACCATGGCACATGCTTGCCTACACTCACACAAATCACGCATACATGCACACCAATAAGTATAAATTTGTTTTTGCTCTTTTTGTGACAGGGTCTCCCTTTAGTCCCAGCTGTCCTGGATCTTGCTATGTAGAGCAGGCTGGCCTTGAACTCACAGAGATCTGCCTCCCTCTGCCTCCCATGTACTGGGATTAAAATTTTGCTTCACCACACCCTGCCAAGAATAAAATTTTAAAGAGTGTATTAAGCCCATCAATGATCACAAATCTGGTGAGCACATCCCCAGAATATGGGAACTAACAACTTTATCAATCTGTTTAACATTTTCCTAATAATTATTGCTTGTGATTTGTCCTTTGAGAGATACTGTGACCACCTTTTAATAAGTTATAATAAAATTACACAATGGTTCTGTGACAAGAAAAACATTGCATACATTTTTAAAAGTAGTATAAGGAATGCCTCTGTGTCACATATTCCAAAGATAGAATATATCAATTGGATGATGGATATCAAAATCAACATTTTTTAGCTTAAGCTATTTTTTAATCTCTATTGGATCTGATTATAATAAAAATAATTATCCTACTCTTGGAGTCATCTGATGGAATCATCATGTTGTTCATAAAATCTCAAACATTATGATTGAACTATTATTTACTTTTCTGTCTTTTTGAGACAGTGTCTACCTGTAGCTTCAGCTGTCCTGGAACTCACTATGTAGAACAGGCTGGGCCTGAACGCACAAAGATCTGCTTGCTCTGCCTCCCAAGTGCCGGAATTAAAGGTGTGCAATACCATGTCAAGCATAATCGAACTATTCTTGAACAAAAAGATGCAGACAGTATCAGTCTATTTCACGTTCATGTTGGTGGCAAATATATATATATATATATATATTATTTTTTAATCCATTGCAGTATCCTTCTAGTTATTTATTTTACATTGGGGGAAACACTTCCATGACACTCCCATACATGAGAAAAATGCACGAAATGGAAAGCCTTCTTTGAGCTGAATACATATTCATTTAAAGCACTGATTTAAAAATGCACACACAGAGTCTATTGATTTGTTTTAGGTTTATTCCAAAGGTTTAGTGTGAAATAAAATGTCTTAAAATATTTTTACCTCCCCAAATAATACTATATTACATATATTAAAGAAAGCATGGTGAGTCATACACAGCGTGGTGGTTTAAAATGAGTGTTCTCCATAGCATCCAAGTATTTGGATATTTGTTACTTAGTTTTAGCACTTTGAGGGGAGGGTCATGGAACATTTAGGAAGTGTCATTCTGCTGGTAGAAGTACATAACTTGGGGCAGGCCAGTTTAGCTGTTGGGCACTGCCTGAATTCCAGTTATGTTATGCATCCTCTACCTAATTAAGATGTGATTGCTATTCTTTCTGCTATAACATATCCTGCAGGCATTCCTCCCCTGCCATTATGGAATCTCTATATAAGTTGCTTTGGTCATGGTGATTCATCATAGCAAAAAGAAACAAAGAATTTGGTATAAGACAATGAGGTATTACCGTGAAGAAACTAATCATGTGGGATTTTGAAGATAAGTGGGAGATTTAAGAAGTTTGGATTTGAAAAGTGTTGAATGGTGTAGGCGGATCTTAAAAGCTCCTTCTAGTCAAATCCTGGAAAAATGTCTTGCTGAGAGTAAGGTAATTCCTTAGAAAAATTGGTCTTAATCCGAAATTGGGATATTTGAGCAAACAGTCAGGTGTTTGCCTAAGAACTTGCCTGAGGTGAAGTTGAAAAGTAATGGAATATTTTCTCTGGCAGAGGAAATTTCATGATAGTGTAATACAGAATTGGTTTCATGTTTATTAATGGTCAGTATAATGGAGATCTGCATTGAAAAATAGTAACCAGTTCAGAAAGAAATGTAAAATTTACATTTTGTGATAAGGAGTATAGAGCCATTAAGAAGAGGCCTCCAAATTTACAATTGGACAATGGAAAGAGTAACCTCATGGTAAGCCTACATCCATCTAATCCTCCAAGTTATGGAAGAAAGGGACCTAAAGAGTTTTTTTTTTCTCTTAGAAAACCAAGTAGCTATTGTAAAAGTGGATGAAGTGCCATGCGTGGTGGCACAGGCCTTTGATCTCAGGGAGGCAGAGGCAGGCAGATCTCTGTGAGTTCAAGGCCAGACTGGTCTACAGAGTGAGCTCCAGGACAGCTCCAACTAAAGTGAGACTCTGTCTTAAAAATACCACCCCCCCAAGAAACAGTGGATGAATTGGGCCAGGGTCCATTTTAAGCTGATAACTGAACTTGGCAGTGCTGTTTTTATGGTGTTGGCTTTATAGGGATAAAAAAATACAATATTTCCAAGGTCATTAGTTCCTCCTCTGTGATTTATGCAGCAAGGGAGTTCTTTTATAAAGATGGCACTGGGAAGCCAAGAGGCTGTGGAAGCTATTGGGTAAAGCTATGAATGTTGACATTACAGCCTCTCAAGATGTTGGAGTTTCCAACACAATGAGACATCTGCTAAGAAGATCTGCATAGAGGAAGTGATACCAGCCCAACATAGGAGAGAGAGAGAGAGAGAGAGAGAGAGAGAGAGAGAGAGAGAGAGAAATTAGAAGAAATAAAGCAGAAGGAGGGTGAGCCATCTTAGCTTTTTGCAAGTAAATTCCCCAATGTCATACATAGAGCTGCAGGATTCCATGTTTGCCCTGCTGGTGTGCTGCGTGGAATTCACTCATGTTTTGGTCTGTTATTTCCCCAGTAGTTCGCCATTAATTATTTTTTGGAATGGAATTTTACACTTTGTGCTCCTGTGTATTGGAAAAAAATAGTTTGCTTTTTACATTTTAAAACAGATTAAAGTTAAGAAATAAATAGACCCACTCTCAGAAGGCACTTTGTGTGTTGGATTTTTGAATATTGTTGAATTTGTTAAACATTATAGGAACTTTTAAGATGGACTAAATGGGCACTTGGCCCCCAATTCATGGAGCTGTTGGCTGAAACCATGCAAACATTTAGGAGGTATGACAATGCTTGAGTGTTAAGGCCCAATAATCCACACCAGACACACCTGAGGATGGAAAACCAAGACTTTATTTCAGGAAAAAGTAAACCAGCATGCCAGGGCGGGAGAAAAATTCTCCAACCCCAATAACTTGTCTCTCAGGCCTTTTATACATGGTCTAAGGGAATTTCAGAGGGGTTTATATAACTTCTAGCCTTACTGGATAATAACAGAATTACAACTCATAGCTAGGTCAGCCCACCTGCCCCAACATACCAACAGTTTTCTTTAGATACAATCCTGTGACTGGAATGAGGAAATGTTGGGTCAGTCCACCTGCCCTCATGTGCCAACAGTTATCTTTAACAAGTATAAATTTTATTAGCAGGTCTTGAAGCCTCAAACAACTGATCTCATCCCCAAAAATGTCAGTTGCCAATAATCCTTGAACAATTGACCTTTTCCCCAAATTGGGCAAGTTCTAGTAACTGCTTAAAATGGTGGCTACACTCAAAGTGGAGTTAGTTCGGGCCTCTTTTACAAGTGGAAACATGCCACAGGGGGTGATCTGTGAGAATTTTTAATCCTTGAAGGATTTCCAGTTTTTCTCTGCTTCCTGTATATGCTTGAGGATGGGAATGCTTACATATCTGCTCCAGCTGCCTCCTGTCAAGTCTAACACACAGTGATGGATTTTTATCCTTCTGGAAAGATGAGCCCAGTAAACACTTCTTTCTATAAGTTGCCATGGTTATGGTGTTTCATCACAGCAATAGAAAAGTAACTAGAACAGGAAGTTTCAAAAATTCTAATTTTTTGGTGGAATATCAATGTTCCATTTTCTAAGAAGGAAAGTTAGATGGCAAAAATCACTACTCATGCAACTGAATTTAATTTCCTAATTATAAGTCACTGAATGAAGATTGCTTTTACATCATAAAATCAAAGTTTTGAGTGTCTACCTTTGAATATACTAATGAGTATATGTTACTTAATGTTTGCTTAAGCAATCCTATTTGATACGTGTTATGTATCAGCCTCTGAATATTTGGTCTACAAGATTTTATTTAAGTTTGAGATAAAGTTTTCATGAATACATTGATTAAGTGTATCATTATACTAAGATTTGATATACCTAATTTTAACAATAGTTTATGTACTACAATATTTGACATGAGAGATATTAATTTTAAATGATTGAACTATTTCTATAATGCTGCTTAACTGTGATCATTTACAGTTCTATGAGAGCCACATATTGTCATTAAAATAAAAGCAATTATCATTTTCAGAGACAATATCCTGAAACATCACAGCCTCACAGTGTGCCTGAGGGATTAGTAATGAAAAGATCTTTGAGTTCATTAATTTCACTAATGGGCATAACATAATACCTATCTTTCATTGGTGCTGTAAGGATAAATGAAATTTTCTGTCACACTGAAGTAATGTTTTAGTAATGATGCCACAGAGCCACCTCAATATTCATGTTAACATATTAAAAGGACAAAGTAGACACTGGGGAAACTAAGATCTACTATGAAGAAAGAAACATATATCAATATGAATAGAATGGTAATTGTGAGAAACCTAGGTGCATTGAAAGAATGTGTTGTGACCTTTTCTATTTCAGACTACCTTTATGTCACTGATCAATAAATATTGGCTATTGGCATAATGCTTATTTTCCCAAAATGTTTAATTCAAAGAGAAGGACTGCATCAATATGAAATTTATTTTAGACAGTGGATACTAAATTAACCGAAAATTCTATCATACTTGTTTTCTTCTCTTTAAGAAATTTAATATATTGGTATTTTTTACTATTCAAGTTAAGTGTAGCTCTAACTTTCTATCATTTTCTAATTTTTTCATTACAAAATACTGACAGTTCACAAGCCCTGGTTATTTTCATCTAACTCCGTCCTGCATTGAAACACCAGTGACAATGAGAAACTTTTATTGAAAGTTGTATAGGAGCAAAATGAAGAAAATAAGTAAGAAAAATTTGGTATTTTACAGGCTTTCTGTGAGATAAAACAAAAATTTTTATTTATTTTTGTATGTGTATGAATGTACTGTCTACTTGTAGGTTTGTGCACCTGTGTCGCGTGCCATGCCACGGAGGTCAGAAGAGGGTCTCGTATTCTCCTGGAACTGGAGTTCTCCTGTAATTGGAGTTACAGACGGTTCTTAGCTGCCGTGTGGGAGCTGGGGATAGAACCAGGGTCCTCTGCAAGAGCAGTTGGTGCTCTTAACCGCTAGGGTAACTCTCCAACCCCAAAACAAAAATTTTTAGACAGGGGAAAGTTGATTTGCTGCAAGTGAAAGTAGGGCTGCCTTAGCTAGGCCTCTTAAAAAGGTGATGTTTTCCCACGTGAAGTTGATGATCATGTTTGCATAGTATGCTACATAAACTTGAGATTTCTTTGGGTTATGGCACTGAAGCTTATCTAGCATGAGAAGTTCTGTGATATGCGGAAAGCATGAGTAAGATATATATCTCGTCATGATATGTTTAAACAAATGGATATTATATTTTCAAGCTTCATTTCATTACAATGGGTAACACAATATGATTGTAAAAATTAAATGAAATATTTGGAGCTATTTTCCATGACACGAGTGTTTAATGTGTAAAATTTATTTAGAAATAATTATGTATTTCCTTTGAGCAATTTGTTTAAGAAAGATTGTCATGGTAATTGCATGTCTGCAAAAAATTCTGTCTTAGTTTACTAATGTATGGCTTCTATAGAGCAATTAATGTACAAAAATTGCATTGAAATAAAGTTCAGGAATGAAATATAAGTATGCTAGTATTTAATTCAATTGGAAAATATAGTAAAATATTAATCCATTAGAAATTCACACAAAAATGAGAATATGATTCCAAGATATAACAATAAGAATATAATATCTATTTTAGCATAATCATTTCCATTGAAAGAGTTCAGATTTACAAAAAAAATCTTAGGTCTTTCATATGCTTATAGTTCTTTTTGATAGAACTGATAAAATTCCTTCCCAAATGTTTCATATTGAATGGATAATAACATGTCAGAATCCATTCTTCCAAGCTTATATATATATATATAGTATATTATATATATATATAGTATATATGAGTTTTATCCTTAATATACCTACTGGGTATTTGCTCCACAAATTCTCTTTATGTTAGCAAACTAATTATTTTCCTCAATAAATTTTATCTCCATTACCCTAACTCCTAATCAATTAAATGAAATATCTAATGTTTTTATTTATTTATTTATTTTTTATTATTTAACAATATTTTATTTTTCTCAATTTTAAAAATAACTAATAATTTATGAGTACAAGCATCCTTCATATAATACTAATTTGCAAGCAGTTGTGCCCAAATCCACACAGCCCAAAGGTCCCACCATCCAGCTGGGGGGCTTGTGTGTTCAATCGAGTTGATCAAATATGTGTCCAGTCTATATTGCTCTAGTTTCACCATTCACCCCAATTGCAGCCCTTACATTCTACCACTCCCCCTCTTCTTCAGATTGTTCCTTAGGCTTAGAAAAGGGGCACAGGTGGACAAGAAACAAAACAGTCTACTTTCTCTGGAGCTGTTGTTTTGGACTCTTGTCAATTCTGGCTGTTTCCTTTCATGGGCTGACAGTTTGTCCAGGAATAACCTTTCAGTCCTACTAATGAAGCACAGGCATTTAGATATATAGTTATTTAAACAGTACTAATTGTTATGGTAGGTTACTTTGGCATAGACAGAGATATTTGGATGGTATGTTAATCTATCAATTACATTTTTCCTGTAAAATGTGACAGGGTCTTACTGTGGCTTACAGCATCTCCTAACCACTAGAGGATGTAAGCTTGTGGCATCAGCCATGGGTTATTGCTCCAAGGAGAGAGCTAATAGCCAATTAGATTTGGGATATATTGGCATATGGCTGCCACTGCTGCACAGTATTTCCAGGCAGATGAGGTGAAGCTGGTGCTGATGGAGGAGTCTTGCTTGACTCAAGGAGATCTATATTTGCTTTATTGGTTTAGTGGCCTTTGGTAACACTCTCTGGCATTCCAGAGACCAACTGTACACTTGCAAGTGCTGTCTCAATACATCTTTCCCATGCTTACATTGCTGCAAACCGTCCCAACGGTGGGCTCACTCAATCTGCGGGATCCAGAGTCTTGGAAGGAGGGCATGGATTAGGCGAATGACAGAAACTGCACCAGAGATATGGTTTTTGAATCTGCTGTATTTTACTTAGAGCAGGCAAACTGATTATATAGTACATGTCAGGAAAAGCAGATCAAGATCAGCACATCTCCAGTAACAATAAGCCTTTTACTAAAGAGTTTAAGTTTTACATATTAACCAGAAGCACTAACCAGAAAGACTAACCAGAAGTATTTACACATGGCACTTTGCTCAAGATTAGCACATCTCTGGGAACAAACAGTGGTCATAAAACCATAGACCATGGGTGGTTTGTTTGTGAGACATTCTTTCCCTCTGAAGTTTCAGTTTGATTCTTTCCCATTCTTCCTGATGCCCGATCTATAGGCTGTAATTCAAGCCATGGCCTGGGAGAGTCTCTTAATTAATTCTGTTTTTCTTAAAGGAGAAAACCGCTGCGTGTTTCTAAGTATTACATTTTATCATGCATAACTGTAACTAAGACTTTTATTTTACTTAATTCTAACAGATGTAGCTCTTTGTTTAAAGGACTGGGCTTTTATTTTTATTAAGTCTGGAAAAACACTTCTGCTACTTGTAACTGACTATGATATCACTCAGTGCAATGTTTTCCCTTCCATTTTACCTTTGTACGGGCTTTTAGAAAGGGAGGGTCTTTTTGGTTTTTCTTTACCATATTTTACTAAAGAAGGAGCCCACCATCTACCTTTATTTAAGTAATGTTTTCTACCATGTATGACTGTAACTGGAATTCCTATTTTACTAATTTTGTCTGGGGTTGGTATGGCAGTAAATTTCTAAGATAAGCAAGGTGCACTCATAAACTCCTGAGGTATGTAAGCTGGCTTGTAAATTCCTGAGGTAAGTAAGCTGGCCCCTAAACTCCTGAGATAAGTAAGTTAGTAATTTTCTGTGAGCATGTATACCTGACAGCTTTGGCTCCCGGCTTTACATCAGGTCTTCGACAGCAGGGCCTTATTGCTTCTATTCTTGCAGGTATCCCAATTTACAGGCAAGAAGCCTTTACCTTTGGGGGGGGGAGCTTGGATCCCCTGGCCAACATCTCCTTGGTAGAATAATCCATTGCTGATATCAGAGCTCTCCTGTATTAATATATTTTGCTTAAGTGCACAGCTTAATGAATAGAGAATAATCCTTTTCACAGTTCCTATGTATATTAGTCAATTAAAGAAGGTGGTTTTACCGGTTTTGAATAGAGAATAATCCTTTTCACAGTTCCTATGTATATTAGTCAATTAAAGAAGGTGGTTTTACCGGTTTTATAAGAGATTACCTCTATGAAAGTTGGATCCAATTTTCAGTTAGAGAATGACCACATCATCATCATATTCTTCCTTGTTCTATGAAGGAGAGGTAAGAAAATCTCTCCTATTAAAACTTTGCGGCACCTAGAAGGTAAGTTTCACTAGGACTCATTATAAGTAGTTGTTACAAGTAGGATCCACAGAGGGGTTTGATGCCTGTAGCAGTCTGATGCCCTTCTAATATTTTTTAAAATGTGGATAAGAAGATTGTGGTTTAAAAGTATCAAAAATGTTTTAAATATTCTTACCCACTTCATCTTGATCACAGTTCTTAAAAATGTTATGGTTCTGTAGGAAAAAAAAATATTCAGACATTACCATTTAACAAAGATTGCTGAAATAATTTGGCATTAATACAAACAAATTCTACCTCTCCCACAACCTAGCTGATACACTCATGGAAACTATGAAAATAACCATATTCTTTATCCTCATAAAATATCAGTTCAACAAAGTAGTATTTTTCACCATAAATTTCTTTTTTTTTTGGTACTGAATTGAGGATTTTTTTTTTTTTTTGGTATAGAATGGAGGAACAGCATAAAGTTCTATAAGGCCAATATTTTTGTATGTCTTCATGTTTTAGCTGAGGTGTATAACAAGAAAAAATACTTGTTTTATAATATTTACCGCTACAATCTTACTTAAACATTATTAAAATTCCACTGCACATTTGTAATACATATGTGGCTCGGTGTTTCAGGTGTGTGGAAGTTTCACTACTCTTGAAGAATGTATGTGTAAATGTATGAATGTTTGTGCATGTGAGTATTGTGTCTGCTTCCTGGAATAATCCCTGTCATAGTGCTTGTTGCTCACAGGCAAGGTTATATTCAGTTTCTTTGGATTTCTTACATCTGTTTCCTTACACTTTTTATTTCTAGTTAAAGCTTATTTTGGAAAGATCTTTAAAGATGACCCCTGTCATTCCGACTAATCTACGTGAAAACATTTGAAATTATTTTATTCACATAGGTTTTATAATTTTTACTTTGAATGGTACTCGAGTATTTCTACCTCAAGGAGATGTCAGTTTATATTTATTTTGAAAATTTCTCATATAATCTTTTTATGTAGTGTATGCTCACAATATGTAATTATGAAAAATGGAATTTGAGATAGAATTCAATAGAAAAAAATTAATGGATATTTGACATCTATGCAATTGAATTTTGTTCTTTTTAATATAATATATACAATTTATATATATATATATATTAATAATATATAATATACATTTTAATAAAATACATTTAATAATATATATTTTATAAATTTATATACATTATATATACAATATACATTATATATATTTACTTAATAATATACATTTTAATATTCATATTCAACTCATAAATATAAATTTTGTATGAAGTAAAACATATTTGATAATAGGCTAACAAGTATCTCTGTCAATTGTCTACAGTTGATTAAGTTAACACAAATATTGATTTTTATTCCCCCCAATTATTTGTTCTTTAAGAAGTCTCTGTAGGATTATTATAACTATGGAATAATGAGACAATGACTGAATAATGTTCATATATTATAGCACAATTACAATAAAACCACATAGTTATATTTTGTTAAGACATCATTGTAATAGATACAGTTCTATGGGACCAAGAGAATATTTTCCATGTGTATTTCTTGGAAAATCATCTAGAAAAAGAAAACGCAGTGAAATATGTGAAATTCATGGAATTTTCCTGTTAGGTGGAAAGCTAAAACCCTTTTTTTTGGAAGTGTTTTATTTTTCTATTACTTCTTTATTTGTTTTCATTTTTTAACAATAAGTAATAATTTATGAGTACAAGCATCCTTCATGTAAAACCAATTTGCAAGCAGTTGTGCCCAAACCTACACAGCCCAAGGGTCCCACCATCTAGCTGGGGGGGGGTGTGCTTGTATGTTCAATCAAGTTGATCAAATAAGTGTCCAGACTATATTGATCTAGTTTCATCATTCACCCCAATCGCAGCCCTTACATTCTATCACACCCCCTCTTCTGCAGATTGTTCCCTAGGCTTAGAAATGGGGCACAGGTGGAAGAGAAGCAAAACAGTCTACTTTCTCTGGAGCTGTTGTTTTGGACTCTGGTCAATTCTGGCTATTTCCTTTCATGAGATGACAGATTGTCCAGGAATAACCTTTCAATCCTACTAATGAAGCACAAGCAATTAGATATATAGGTATTTAAACAGTACTAATTGTTATGGTAGGTTACTTTGGTATAGACACAGATGTTTGGATGGTATGTTAATCCATGAATTACATTTTTTTCTGTAAAATATAACAGGTCTTACTTTTTTGTGAAAGTAGACAAAATAATATTCACAAATGAAAACCTTTTACCATTGAAAAAAACAGTCATTTATTTTCTGTTGACAGGTGTATTGGTTAGAAAACCTAAAACCTCTCATGTGGCAGAAATCTGCATGTTCAATGTAGCTGTAATAAAAAGAATACATGATCTTTTTAAAAAATGCAATAAAGAAAATAATATTGTAGTCTCTCAAGAACCATATATCTAGATACTTTGTAATATAAAGAAGAAAAATGAAGCGTTTCAACCAATTCTGTTATTAATGTTCCTGAACAGGATTATTTATCATAAGATATCACAATCCCACAGCTCACAATTTATTTTATCAGAAAATCAATCCTTAAACCTGAATTACAAAACCATTCACTTCCACATTTTCATTTAGATTTCAAGGAACTAGTGAACTTATCTTATTTCCATAAGCATTTAAAATGATTATGTTTCTTTTTTCATGGTATCTAATATTACTTTCTCTGATTATCCTATTTATATTAGAAAACGCAATTTTTTATTATAAAATAATATATCCCATAGGGCTGGTGAGATGGCTCAGTGGTTAAGAGCACTGTCTTCTCTTTCAGAAGACCAGGGTTTGTATTCTAGCATCCACATGGTGGCTAACAACTGTCTGTTACTCCAGTTCCAGCGTGTCTTATGTAAACTCTCCATGTCTTGGTTAAAAGTAATGTTACTGATATTTCATATCATACTGTTATTTCATATTGTTACACACTTATCAATATAGCATTAATGATTCTTCAGTAATTAATCTTATTATCCAAACATCCAAGAGATGAAAGGAGATTCCATTGACAATTTAAGACGTACCAAATTTTATAAGTAGGACAGATAATATTTTATGGATATATCCTACTTTGCATTCAATTGCTTTGACAAAGCACTATGACCAAAACCAACTTGGAGAGTAAAGTGTTTTTTTGGCTTACCTCTCCCAGGTCACAGTTCATCACTGAGAGAGCCCAAGTAAGGAACCTGGAGGCAGGAGGTAAATCAACAGGCAATGGAGAAACACTGTTTACTGTCTTGCTCTCCTGGACCATTCTCAGCCTGCTTTCATATACAGTACCAAAAAATTTGCTCAGCTTAAGCTACAAGATATAATGTTGACATTGATATCACAATATAAGACAGTACAACTTTAAAATCCCCACAGTCCCTAAATATCCAAACACTTTAATAATTCAAAGTCTCTTTAAAAGTATCTCAACTGTGGGCTCCTGAAAAATTAAAATAAGATAAGTACTATTTTATGTTAAAAGGAAGAATCAGGCACACTTAAGCAAAACTAAAGTTCAGTAAACTACCTCAAGGATGAACATCTGGGATTCAGTCATAATCTTCTGGACTCCAAAGGCTTTTGGCAGTTATACTTCTCTGTCTCTGTCATGCACAGCACACAGCTCATCTTGCAGGCCCAGGCTGGCTCCATCCCACACATGCTCCTGCCCTTGGTGGTCGTCCTATTGTCCTGGCCTCCTAAAAATTTGGGATCTGCACTGAAACTGAGGTTGAACCTTCATCAATGGGCTCTTCTGGTCTCTCAGTGTTCAAGTCTTCAGATTCTCTCCATGACCCCTTCAATCTTGGGAGTCTTCACTACAACGAGGCTGCACTTTCATCAATGTCATTTCCTGGTCTCTAAGGGTGCCAAGCCTTAGCTGCTCTCTTTGACTCTTTTTTGCTTTCAACACCAGAGACATGCAGGAGCCTCTTAGACATTACCCATTCTTGCTTCCTGCACGAGATGGAGGCACTGACGCCCTTTTGACCACAGCTTCCGTGTGCTCACCTTCAGGAAATTTCCCAGAATATTTCACGTTGATGATTCTTACCTCTTTTTATGGCTGATTTTTCAGCCCCAGATATCCAGTATCAAGTATCCCAGTAAAACAAAGGTTTCACTTCAGATTCTGATCTCTTCTTAATCACAGCTGACTGATTCTTCATCTCCAACTGAGCAGAAAACACTGAATCTTAATTCAAAATTCCACACAACTAGCCTGATATTCTCCACTTCCCTTTGAAGCTTCATAAGCCAGTCCTTCATTGTCTACAACTCTTTCAGTATAACTGTTCCAAACTCTGCAGCCACAAAGTCTAAACATTCAATGGCTTTCTGGCTCAAAGGACCTGAAAGCTTCCAGTCTGCTCCCAAACACCAAGGTCAAATCTATCTCAGCTATTGCTCATGATCTTGGTACCTATTTCTGTCCCAGTTTGTTTTCAATTGCCATGAAAAATACACAGACAAAAACCAACTAAGGGAGGAAAGAGTTTATTTGTCTTTAATCTTCCCGGTAACATTTCATCATTGGGCAGGAAGCTAAAGACAAGAGCTGAAGCACAGGCCATGGAGGACACTGGAACGATGTGTCTTCCAACAGACTAGAGGTTTTGTAACCTTAATCCGTAAATCTTATGGGAGTATTTGCTACTGTAATAGTTGGTGACCAATAGGGGATAAGGATTTAATAAACACATGTTGAATTTGTACAGAGCAAGTTATAGTTTAGGTAGCATATTATTTGAAAGACAAAAAATTACTGCATAAAAGATACATAGTCTTTTAGATAGGTAGGACTGTAAAACATTATTTTTTATTTAGTTATTTTTAAATTTAACGTATTTTTATTTCATGGGTATGAGTATATTGTCTGTATGTATGTTACTGTGCCCATTATAGGAAATGCCTGTAGAGGTCAGAAGAAAGCATCAAATTTCCCTGGAACTAGAGTTGCAGAGAGTTGTTAGCCACCATGTGGGTGTAGAGTCAACCTGAGTCTTCTTCAAGAGCAGCCAATGCCCACAAACTTTATTATTTTTATTAGTGAAGTTTTCTTTGTTTGTTTTAGATTTTTGAGACATCTTTTCCCTCTATAGCCCAAGTTGGCATGGAACTCACTATGTAGACCAGGCCACCTTGAACACACAGAGGTCTACCTGCCTCTGCCTCTTGAGTGTTGGGATTAAAGTCCTGTGCTATTAGGCCAGGCCTGTGTCAGTGACTTTTTGATGGTTAAATTCCATTAATGTATTCTGTGTCCCCTGTTCATTCATTTATATTTTACTAATGTTTTAAAAATAGAACCATATAGGAAAAATAAAACATAGAGGTTTATAAGTTTGATTGGGTCCCAGTAGTTTAAGAATATACATTATTTCCTCACAATTAATGTCTTTGCTTTTAATGCTGAATTTTGATGTCTTTTCCTTCTAAATCACACCAGGAAAGCAATGTATTATCACTAGCCTTCAGGCACTGTAAGTCTGCTTCTTTTATTTTAAAAGGATGAAGCAGATAATGAGGTACTGAATATTTAAAATATTATGTGATGGGCTCCTCCTTACATAATTAAGAAACTTTTTTTCATCTAAAAATGCCAGACAATGGGGAAATTAATCAATTTTATATCTAAAGGAATTTTAAGAACTATAACTTTAAAATTATTTATAAATGAGAAAACTGACTCTTACAGAGAATGTCACGATACTATAGATTCATTTAGTTGTGCATTTATGATGCTTAAATACTGAAGGCCAATCTAATGACTGTTAAATAACTAGGAGGTTAGTAAAATGCACTTATGATTTTTGAATGGAAGGACATTTCTGAAGATGAATAACTAAGGTAAAATACATCCCATTAATATCTATATTGGACCACCTCATAAACCTAGTACTCAGATAGATAAAAGGAAGAAGGTGGAAGCATATTAGCATAAGTATGCTCTCTTACCAGTCTTAGGCACCAGGAAAGGAAGAGAGCTTCTTCCTACTTTGATATTCTGCCATGTACTACCTCACATGTCTCAGAAACAAGGGAACCAGTTTATTATGGCCTGAAGCTCCTGAAATTATGAGCCAAAATCAGTATTTCCCTTTTACAATGTGCTTACAATGTGTCACAGAGACAAAACTTAATAACTCAAGAAATAAGAAATCAAAATTGAAAGAAAATTATTGGATACTGTTCTAGTATGTTTTCAATTACTTTGACAAAACACTCTGACCAAAACCAACTTGGGGAGGAAAGGGTTTATTTGGCTCACATTTCCTAGGTTACAATTCATAACTGAGGAAGCCTAACATAGGAACTAAAGGAAGGAACCTGGAGGCAGGACATAGAGTATAGTCCATGGAGGAATTCTGCTTACTGGCTTGCTCCCAGGCCCATTCTCAACCTGCTTTCTTACACAGTACAGAACGAACTACCCAAGGGTGGTACCACCCACAATGGGCTGGGCCCTCCCACATTACTCAATAATCAAGAAAATAGCCCAATGGAACCAATTCCCCAACTGAGCCTCCCTCAACCCAGGTGTGTCAAGTTGACCTAAAGCTATCCAGTAGAGATACATTAATATAAAATTATCAGCCTCTTTTACAGTGACATTAAACAAAGAAAACTATGAGAAGTTTAAAGTCCTTATAATGTTTTCTTTTTTTTAATTTTTATTTATTTTGTATGTGTATGGATGTACTGTCAGCATGTAGGTTTGTGCAACCGTGTCATGCAATGCCGCAGAAGTCAGAAGAAGGCATCGGATTCCCCTGGAACTGGAGTTAAAGACGGTTCTCAGCCATGGTGTGGGTGCTGGGGATAGAACCTGGGTCCTCTGCAAGAGCAGTCTGTGCTCTTAACCACTAGGCCATTTCTCCAGCCCTAATGTTATTTTCTATCAAACCATTTGAAGGAAGAATATTGGAAAATTCTCATCACTGTATATGTATGAAAACACCATTTTTTTTAAACAATGTAAGACATACCAGTGAGTTTTTTTTTTTGTTGTTGTTTTTTTTTTTTTTACATGTTATCCAGTCTTATTTTAACTGGGAAATAACTGGAGTCCTACATTATATAAAGGAAAGCAATGAGATTATACGAACTCCCTTTCTCCCTTGAAGATTAGCATTGTTACTTTAGTCTAACTTAAGTTAGTATACAGTATTTAACACAGTATTAAGTAAAGAAAAATATTAGATTTTATTTACATATTAGTCATTATGTAAAATGTGTGGATCTGTGGTGAAATTTCCTGTTTCCTTGTACTAGTCAAACTACTTAATCATGTTAACACTGCCACCTATCTACACAAGTGTTTCACTAATTGTATCATGATATTCAGTGCAGCCCTTAACAACATTGTTCTACTATAGGTTCTCTGTTGCTTTAATAAAACGTTGAGCAATGGTTCGGAGAGATGGCTCAGTTGTTAAGAACACTGATTGCTCTGAACAGGATCAGGGTTTGGTTCTCAGCACCCACAAAATGGCTAAAACTCTGTAACTTCAGTTCCAGTGGATCTGAGACCCATGTCTGACCCCCCCAGGGCACTGCACTACCCAGGTGCACATACTTACATCTAGGCAATACACTTCTCCACATAAAAAATAATAAATAAAATTAAAGGAATGAAACAAATCAACAATGACCAAACACTGACTAAAATAAAACTGAGGAGTCACTGGAGAGATGGATCAGTGGTTAAGAGCTCCAACTGCTATTGCAGAGGACCTGGGTTCGATTCCCAGCAACCACATGGGGAATGGGGGCTAAGAACCATCTTTGACTCCAGTTCCAGGGGAATCTGACACCCTCTTCTGACCTCCGCGGCATTTCACAACACGGGTGCACCAACCTAGAATGGGGGCTAAGAACCATCTTTGACTCCAGTTCCAGGGGAATCTGACACCCTCTTCTGACCTCCGCGGCATTTCACAACACGGGTGCACCAACCTACATGCAGATAGTACACTCATACACATAAAAAATAATAAATTAAAAAATAAAATAAAACTGAGGAGGTAAGGGTTTATTTGGCTTTCATCTCACATTCCACCATCAGTGGAAGCTAAGGAAATAACTCAAGGTAGGAAGCAGAGGCAGAAACTGAAATGGAAACCTTGGTGGAATGCTGCTTACTGTCCTGCTTCCCCTGGGTTGCTCAGCTGCCTTTCTTGTAGAGTTCAGGCCCATGTGTACAATGATGCCACCTCCCACAGAGGGGACACCTTGCTATTAATAATTATGAAAATGCCTCACAGACATATGAAAAGCCAATCTGATTAAGGAAATTCCACAATGAATGTTCATTCTTCTCAGGAAACTCCAGTTTATGTCAAGTTGACAAAATTAATCAGCATAAAAGTAAAGGAAAAATTCTTTTGGCTCACAGTACTAAAGATTCCATCCCAACGTTTTTGGCTCCATGTTTTTGAGCAAAATTATGCCAGCAGGAGCATATGGCAGAAGAGCCTCAAAATGACCAATGAAAATCAGAAAAAGATAAGGGGAAGAATAGAGTTCAGGATAAACTTCAAAGTAATTCTCCCAAGTGACTATTTCTCCCATTTGGCCTTCATATACCGAAGTTTCCACAACTTGACAAAATAGTGTTACCAGCTAGAGAATGAACTTACAAAAAGTTACATTGTGGAGGGACATATTCTTCTCAAAATACTCATATTTGTAAGTGAAATTTAGGTATTAATTTTAAATCAGATCTGTAGTCAGGAGCACATGTACATTCTTTATTTCAGTATCAGATTATAAGGTCATATTGCTCAGCTTTCAAAAATTGATATGCTGCATTCTTTTTTTTTTTTTTTTTTTTTTTGGTCTTTTCGAGACAGGGTCTCTCTGTAGCCCCAGCTGACCTGCAACTCACTCTGTAGACCAGGCTGGTCTTGAGCTCACAAAGATCCGCCTGCCTCTGCCTCCCGAGTGCTAGGATTAAAGGTGTGCGCCACCTCGCCCTGCGATATGCTGCACTCTTTAGTGTCTCTTTGCAATGTGTGTTAGCATAATGTCTTATTCCTTCTCTTTGCAACACCATCACCCCTTGCTGTGATAGGGAACAATTTTCCTTTTCAAGTGGGGCATATTTACTTTGCTGTTCATGAAGGTCACCAAAGTAGTTCTGAGTAGTTCCACTATCAAATACTGTTGCTATCAGAGATTTAACATTAATTACTCTTTTATATATCATTAACCATTTCTGAAAATTAGAGTAGATTGTGTTGACATGTAAAGAACTGTAAAATTTAATGTTTGATTCTTCAATTGATTCATGACTGTAAAATGCTTGGGATAAAATACTTAGTACTTAGCATAAATGAACTTAGTTTAGTGATAATTGGAATTGTCTATAAAACTGGTAAATTAATAGGAATACTTTAAAATGTTTCTAAAAATATTTACTTGAAAAAAATGCTAAGATTCTATTTTTCACCTAGAGAGCCTTAAGATCAGTTTGGAATTTCAGTAATATAGATTACTAAAATTCAACTTTACCTCCCTTCTTTCATCCTATTTCCACAGTTTTTCCTTCATAGTACTGTTTCTCCATAATATTTTGCTAGTTACATTCATTATTCAAAGATAAAAATTTACTTTTAATGTTGTTATTCCTTAAGTAGGATTAGACTTTCATCTCTTAAAATTTTTTCCAATTAACTCTTTCTTAATAATATATGTGTGCATGTGTGTGTGTGTGATTTGTTGTTTTTATCAACTCTACCAAAAATAATAGTAAAAATTAAATAGGTACTTGTAAAATTATTTTATTCAGTTTTAATTATATAGGCAAGATACTGTGAACATTATTTTTGATGTCTTTTTTAAAATGTCATTTTGGCAGAAATTTTTGTGATATGCACATTACATTTGTGTAAACTGGTGTAGTTTCAATATGTATATAAAAAGTTATAAAACTTAAGATCCTTTGTTAAATGAGCTGTTTCCCCCCTCCGAATGAACCACAAGTTTAAATTACATAGGACTTGGTGTATAATTCTTGAAATGTGGATGCTCAAACCTTTCTCCGTTTTTAATTGAATATTAATTTTTCTATATGAAATTGTATTACTAGTGTCCATTGTGGCCCTTAGTAATAATGTGAGCAACATTATGACAATATGATGATCAATAAAAAATTAACTTCATTTAACTTTAGGTCCTTCTAAAATGTTACCCAAATACAGAACAGCAAAATCAGGTTTTGCATTTCAATATCCTATTAGTTCTGAGAAGCCTTGGGGAGATGTCACCTGAATGAAGAATAAAAAACAAATGACATGTACTCAATTTGAAAAGTTTATATTAATAATAACAAAGAAAAAAAAGTGAACCGTTTGCACTAGCATGTTTGACTGGTTTTGAGAGACTATTATAAGCATTAATACTTTTATTAAAATTATAGTTGATAAATCATTAGTCAGCATATAGCTAAGATCATATTGTCTAATACATTTCCCTAAAATCTAAAAAATAAACAGAAATTGGTGTTTATTTTGAAAAAACATTAAAGAAAACCACTATTTTAAAACACTGCACTTTTATCTCATTGTTTACACTGCACAATATAATATTGCGTCATATACCTTTCCAAATCATATTACAGAAATCCAAAATACTGCCTTCAGAATTTCATGTGAAAGAAAAACTTGCTACTATTTGATTTATATATGTGCATATATTCATGTATGTGCATGTATGTGTACACAAATATTTTATTTTTCTTTATTAACAAGAAACATGTTAATGAACTACATTGTCTATTTTTAGAAATGTCATTCATTTTTTATGAATAGTTCCATATATGTTATCTCATTTACCTTAAATATGAAGTATGTTTTCGTTTCACTTTGTTCCTTATTCAAACTTTATTATAATTTGGGTTCAAGGTAATGTTTTATAATTAAATGTATAAATGTTATTTTATGTTTAACCTAAAAGCCAATTTATTCATGTATGCAAATATTTGTAAATGACAGCTAAAAGAGGAACCTATGGAAAATGAAATTCAGATTCCTTTGTTGCATATTTAAAATTCTTCTTAAGAAAAATAAGTTTCTCATATGAACAGTGCCTTTTTTTTCATTGGGCTATGTATTCTGCATCCAACTTCAATAATTCATGTAAGCTTTTATAACCTTAGCTTTATGATGGCAAATCACAACAAAGGACAGCTATGCCTTAGAATAAACAAAACTATTATGGAAATATTAATATAGAAATAGTGTTATATATGTATATTTCTAAGAAATATTTAGATGCTGTGATATTTAATAAAATATGTACATTGTACCTACCATAATATACAGATATAGATATAAATATATTCCATGAATATTTAGGTTTAATTTTACAAATTGCAAAATAGCAGATGTCTACTCTGGTTTTAATCTCTAGAAATTTAGAGAGTCTTTGAAACAACCTCTTTATATTACTCAGAATTGAGTACATTGGTGTGTTGTAGAAATGACAGATAATGTGTAGTAGTAGCATGATAAACTCAGTATCTTGTTCTCTCATTATGAAAAATGATTCTTTCTTGATCCAGAATTAAATTTTCTTGAGTGGGTACTATTCTTTGTTCTAAAGCATTAGTTTAATTTTAATTTTCCATTAACATATTTCCTATTATCGCTAATTTAAACATCTATTATTTTTCTATTCTTAAATTTTCATTTCTAGTGTCTACAAGAAGTCATTAAATATTTAATGATTTTTGAAATTTATTTTTATTTCAGTAGTACAGTCAAAATATTTGAGCTTCAGAATGTATTTCATGTACTCATGTATGCCTTATCATGATATTATCTAACATTCTTTAAAAACATTGGACTAAGGGACTGGAGAAATAGCCTAGCTATTAAGAGCACCCACTGCTCTAGCAGAGGACCACGGTTCAAACCCAGCACCCACAGGTCTGTTAAGATCTGTCTGTGTATTAGTCACTTTTCTGCTGCTGTGATAAAACACCATGACCAAATGAACTTATAAAATGAAGAGTTTATTTGAGCTTACGATTGACGGTTCCAGGGAATTAGAGTACATTGTGGTGGGAAGCATGGCGGCTGGAGCTGGAGCAGCAAGCCGAGGATCACATCTCACAAAGAGCACAGGAAGCAGAGAGAGAGCAACTGTAGACCACAATGCTTGTTAAACTCACTAAGCCTGCCCCCAATAACATACTTCCATTAGCATGGCCACACCTTCTAAGACCTCCAAAAACAGTGCCACCAACTGGAGACGAATGTCTGAATACTTACAGCCTGGGGGGGACACTCATTCAAACCAACACATTCTCCTCCCTGACCCCCATAGGCTCCTGACCATATAAAATGCAAAATGCATTTAGTCCAACCTTAAAAGTCCCCATAGTCTTTACCAGTTTCAATGCCATTCAAAAGTCTACAGTCCAAAGTCTCTTCTGAGACTCAGGCCAATCTCTTAACTGTAAGCTCATGTAAAATCAAAAGGCAAATTACAAACTCCCAACATACAGTGGAACTGAATACACATTTCCATTCCAAAAGGGAGGAATAGAGGCATAGTGAGGAAATAATGGACCAAAACAAGGCCAAAAACCAGCAGGGCAAAAACCAAGTCCAGTAGCTCCATGTGAGTCTTTTGGGATTTGACTTCCAAAGGACTTAGATGGCTCAGCTCTTCCAGCTTTGCTTGCAACATACATCTCTTTATCAGGCCGGTACCACTCCCTGTATGCAGCTCTCCTTGGCAAATATCTCACAGGTCTGGCATCTCAAATGTCTTCTTGGGGTCTCTGCGGCCAACCAGGCTTCACATTCACAGCTTCACGCAATGGCCTATCAGGGCCTTCTTTATTCAGGGACACCCTTGCTGCACTCTGCCTGACCTTGGTAGCTCTCTGAAACCGTGGAGGAAGAACTGATGACCCCTTCACTCTTGCAAACTTCATGCCTCTTTAAGCCAGTACCACGGGAATGAAATTGCCGAATTTGGCTGCAAGTTTGGGATGGAATCTCTCCTACTTTAACCACATTTGCAATTTTTCTCTGTCCTGGACTTGTTGGAGGATTAGCTGGGTGTGGTCTTGCTCAGAAGTTACTGATTCTTTTGTTTACTTGTAAATCTCCAGGCCTCTCCTTATTCATTTTAGTCTCCTTATGAAAGGGAGCCTCTCCTTCGCATGCCTTGGCCACACCTTTAATCTTCTTAGTGAAGTTTTCAGATCCAAACTGTACATTCTGCATTTCCTTCTGCCCCATTTGCTCTTGTTCACTGTACATCTGCACAATATTCACCATTAACAGCCACCCCACCATTTCCACACTAGGCTGTCTTGAAATATCCTCCACCAAAGACATCAGTCCACCTCATTTCAACTTAGCATCAGGTAAGCATCTGAGCTGTGGGCAAACTGCTGGCAGACTATCAAAATATCCCAGTTGCTGCCTAAGTCTTTATTTTCCTCTGGAACTACATTTTTTGCAGCAATGCTTTCTTCCAGGCTTCTACTAAAATGGCCCCTTAAGCTCTGCTTACAGTAGCCAACAGCTTTTCTAGCCCAATGTTCCAAAGTCTTCCACATTCCTCCAAACATCCACATGGTCAGGTTCTTCACAGCCAACACCCCACTCTCGGGACCAATTTACTGTATTAGTCACTTTTCTCTTGGTGTGATAAAACACCATGACCAAAGGAACTTATAAAAGGAAAAGTTTATTTGAGCTTACCAGTGACTGTACAAGGGAATTAGAGTACATTGTGGCAGGAGGCATGGCCCCTGGAGCTGGAGCAGCAAGCCGAGTGTCACATCTCGTAAAGAGCACAGGAAGCACAGAGAGAGCAACTGTAGACCACGAGGCTTGTTAAACTCACTAAGCCTGCCCCCAATAACATACTTCCTCTAGCACAGCCACACCTTCTAAGACCTCCAAAAACAGTGCCACCAACTGGAGACAAATGTCTGAATCCTTACAGCCTATGGGGGACATTCAAACCACCACAGTCTGTAACTCCAATTCCAGGAGAACTCCAGTTCCAGGGAAATCCGAGACCCTCTTCTGACCTCCATGGCATTGCACTACATGGGTGCACAAACCTACATGCAGACAGTATATTCTTACACATACAAAAATAAATAAAATAAAAAAATAAGAAAATTAAGAAAAACATTGGACTAGTAATAGAGTATTGTTTCTTAACCTATTTTACATGTGACATTATTTTGACAGCCAAATGTCAAGGAATTCTTCCATAAGCTATTTCTATGAGTCGGATAACATTGAAGCAAATTTGAATCAATTAGATTAGATGCTTTAATAGAGTATTTTAAATTCTTTTAAAAATTATTTTGTAATTTTTTGATGGTCTGGCTAATTAGACCAGGTTGTCATGGCTCACATCACTTCATCTACCTCTGCCTCCTATGTCCTGTGATTAAAGTACATGCCACCTCACCTCAACCCAATAGAGTGTTTGACATCTACTCTATGTCATAATTACAGATTGGAGTATTTTGAAGTCTTAACATAAACATTCAAGACTTCAGATAAATAGGTGTAGTCTATCTACATAGCTAAAATTAACTGAATAAAATGACTACTTGGCATTCTTGTACCAATTAGATCTCCTTAACTTTTACTCAGTTTTAGCCATATTCTATCTTGTTTTCATATTTAGTGATAAGAGATCTTATTTCATAAGTGATAAAGTTAGAATCTCCTGGGTGTTTTGTTTCATTTTTGCCTAAATATATGCATGTATTTCCCAATGGTAAATTGCTCCCATATTTATTAATTCAGAATTTTCTCTAGGGTCTGTACTTCTAAACTTAGGCTTAGTTAATTTAATTATACTTAGATGCATGAATTCATATATGTGATTAAATAATTAAACATTTATTTATCTTCTATTTTATTTCTACATTATGATGCTAAAAGTGGCCAAGTACAATCAGTTTATTTAATGTAAAAAAAATAGTTCATTTGTCTTGCTTTTCTACTGAAAGTTGACCCTTCTTTGCTCATTTTCATATGTGTAATCTATTGTAGACAAAAAAATTACTTGCTGAATAGATAAATGAATGTATGGTTGTTTAAAAGTTCACCTATATTTAGAAGGGTTAATATGTTGTAGCAGTAATATAAGAAAATGATCAGTGACCATGGACATGGCTCAGTGAATAAAAGTCCTTGGCTGCCAACCCTGCGGAATTTAATTTGATGCTATAAAGAGCTTAATGAGAGAACAGACTCTTTCAAATCATAATTTGAGATCCACACATGACACATCACATACACATTTCCCCACACATAAACACAAACATACAAATAAATAAATAAATAAATAAATAAGTAAACAATAAGTGTAACATTATTTAATAAGAAATATATTAACTAATCTTCAAAGTATGTGAAAATTCTATATAAACTCCATATGGAAGGGATCAGTTAAGGAATAAGTTAGATTAAAGCTTAATTTATGTATTTTGTGGGTAAACATAGAAGATAAAAATGTGGTGATTAACTATTGCTGTCAATTTCTGAGTCATAATTTATCCTTTTTCAAACTAGAATGATTGCTAATAAATTATAAAACTTATACTAAACAGTCACAAGGAAAATAGTTTCCTAATAATCATATAAAAATTGACAATAATTTCTCAAAGCATTAATTTGTTCTGCAGACCTGAATTGTGTTTGTACTTTCTTTAGTGATATAAGAATTATCTATGTCTTTGAGAGAAATTGATGCTACCTTAACTTGATTAATATTTCTTAATTAGTTAATCATATATTCATTTAGTTAATTGCATATAAGAATAAAAAAATTTTGAATGATTAAAATTTGCTTCAAGCATATATTTTTGAGATACTATGAATATTATTAAATTTTAAGTAAAATATACATTATTTGAACACTTTTACAGTTACTTTTTAATTTCTTAAATAAAATTCAAAATGGATACTCCTCGCCACATTTTCTGAGAATTTTTTTTGTTGATGCAAAGTAATGATCAGATATGTAGAAGATATGTGTTTGATCAACTGGGGATTTTCATAAAAATTGAGATGACTTTCCATGAAATGTATATCAAAATGTCAGAAATATAATGATTATATATATATTATCAGAATGTTACTGGTTAATGTATGAAAATAATCATCTGTAAGATAGATCTCACAAGGTGAACTGAAATGCTATATTATATTAATTACATGGGCTATGTTCCTAAATGCTCATGACTACATGTTCATGACTGTTGTTTGATAAATAAGCTACTTTAAAACTAAAAGCGAGATTTTTATATCCTATTGACAAGCCATGGCTATAAATATCAGGTATATCTAGTTAGGTATAAAAGGTTAATGAGTTGCTGGGATCATCTATAAATGCATTAAAAGTCTGGTACCCAGCTAATAAAAATATTGAAAGGTTATTGGAAGATAAAGGTATAACCTCATGAGTGAATTAATTCTGTCATTGTAAAGCATTGGCTATGAAGTGAAATATTTTGAGGTTGTATAAGGCTCAAATTTCAGTAGAAAATCAAGAGAAATGAACTATTATTTTTTAATTAATTAATTAATTTATTATTTTTTATCAAATCTAGACCCGTGTCCCCTACCATCCTCCCACTCCACCAGAGCTCATGGATTCTGCCAAACATGCTTTTCATCTCTTTCTCAGACTTTCTCAATATTCTCCATGTGGAAGTTGACTGATTTGAGCAGAAGTTCACTGTTTCAGTCACTTCTTCCATGCAGTCCTTTCTGTTGTTGTTGTTGTTGTTGTTGTTGTTGTTGTTGTTTTCAATATGCATCACTCCCAACTGCCTTGGACAAAAGCTCAGGGGGCCATGCACAATAAATACTTACAACTAGGTAATTGACACTAGCATCCATAGATGAGAGATACCATTCATCGTTTGATTTTCTGGGACTGTGTTACTTCACTCAGCATGATGTCCTCTAGCTCCAGCCATTTTCCTGCAAAGCTCATGATGTCATCTTTCTTTACTGCTGCATAGAATTCCATCATGTAGATGTACCACATTTTCTGTATCCACTCATCAGTTGAGGGGCATTTGAGTTGGTTCCAGCTCCTTGCTATTGTGAAGAGAGCTGAAATAAACATGGCTGTGCATGCATCTCTGTGGTGGGGTGAGTCTTGTGGGTACATGCCCAGGAGTGGTATGGCTGGGTTGGGTGGCAAGTTCATTCCAAATCTTCCAAGGGTTCTCCACACTGCTTTCCATAGTGGCTGTACAAGTTTACATTCCCACCAGCAGGGGATGAGTGTTCCTCTTTCCCCACAACCTCTCCAGCATTTGATATCATTTGTTTTCTTGATCCTAGCCAGTGTTATTGGAGTAAGATGATATCTTAAAGTGGTTTTGATTTGCATTTCCTTAATGATTAGTGGT
>VZQC01005843.1:575668-598283 GCA_009823505.1 Rhizomys pruinosus
TCTTAAGTAAACAATCATATCATCAGCAAATAGGGATAGTTTGACTTCCTCTTTTCCAATTAGTACTCCTTTAATATCCTTTTCTTGCCTTATTGCTCTAGCAAGTGTTTCAAGCACTATATTGAAGAGGAGTGGTGATAGGGGGCAGCCTTGCTGAGTTCCTACCTTTAAAGGGAATGTTTCTGTCATTTCCTCTTTTAGGATGATATTGGCTGTGGGTTTCCTGTATATGGCTTTGATTACATTGAGGAATGATCCCTCCAATCCAATTCCTTCTAGGACTTTAAGCATGAAGGGATGTTGGATTTTGTCCAAGGCTTTTTCAGTATCAATTGAGATGATGGTGTGGTTTTTGTCTTTCATTCCATTTATGTGTTTGATGATGTTTATTGCTTTTCATATGTTGAAACATCCCCGCATCTCTGGTATGAATCCAACTTCGTCATGATGGATGATCTTCTTAATGTGGGTCTGTATGTGATTTCTCAGTATCCTGTTTAGAATTTTGGCATCTGTGTTCATTAGGGAGATGGGTCTATAATTCTCCTTTTTAGTTGTATCTTTTCCTTGTTTTGATAATAGAGAGATGCTGGCTTCATAGAAGGAATTTGGGAGAATTCCCTTGATTGTATCCTTCTAAACAGTTTCAGTAATAATCGTTGTAGGTCTTTTTAAATGTTTTATATAATTCTGCCATGAAACCGTCTGGGCCTGGGCTTTTTTTAGTTGGGAGGTTCCTTATTACATCTTCAATTTCCTCATGTATCATGGGTCTATTTAAGCTTTGGATCTCTTCTTGGTTGAGCTTTGGTGATTACCAGGATTTCAGATATTCATCCCATTCTTCTAGGTTTTCAAACTTCATAGTGTATAGGTTCTTGAGGTATTCCCGTATGATTTTCTGGATCTTTTCATTGTCTGTTGTGATATTTCCCTTTTCATCACGAATTGTATTGATTTGGAGTTGTTCCTTCTTTCTTTTGGTTAACTGGGCTAGAAGTTTGTCTATCTTGTTTATTCTTCCAAAGAACCGACCTTTGGATTCAATGATTTTTGTATTATTTTCTTTGTTTCTATTTCATTAATTTCTGCTCTGATTTTTGTTATTTATTCTTGTTTGTTGCATTTAGGGTTCATCTGTTTTTGCCTCTCGAGTGCTTTTAGCTATAGTGTTAGATCATTCACTTGTGCTCTTTCTGTTTTTATAATGTATCACCTAGGGCTATAAACTTCCCTCTTAGACTGCTTTTAAGGTATCCCATAGGTTTTGTTGTGTTGTATTGTCATTGTCATTCAGTTCCAGGAATGCTTTTCTTTCTTTATCTCTTCCTTGACCCATTCATTATTCAAGAGTGTTTTGTTTAGTCTCCATGTGTTCTTGTAGGCGGTAGGGCTTATCCTAGTGTTGATGTTGAGCTTTATTGCACTGTGGTGTGATAAATGCATGGAATTATTTCAATCATTTTATATGTGGAGGTTTCTTCTGTGTCCCAGTATGTGGTAGTTTTTAGAGAATGTTCCATGGGGTGCTGAGTAGAAAGTGTGTTCTCTGGTATTAGGGTGGAATATTCGGTAGAGGTCTATGAGGTCCATTTGGTGTATCATATTGTTCAGTTCAGATTTCTCTCTGTTTATTCTTTGTCCTCTTGACCTATCCAAAGGACTCAGTGGGATATTGAAGTCCCCTACTGTGAGTGTACTGGGCTTAGTGTGTGATTTGTCATCCTGGAGAATTGTCTTTATAAAGTTTGGTGCACCAGAGTTTGGGGCATATATATTCATAATTGTGAAATCTTCTTGGTCAATTGTTCCTTTCACAAAAATAGAATGGCCTTCTTTGTCTCCTTTTATTTCCTTTACTTTGAAGTCTATTTTGTCCGATATTAAAATAGCAACACCTGCTTTCTTTTTGGTACCATTTGTTTGGAATATTTTTTTTCCAACCTTTCACTTTAAGGTGGTGCCTGTCCTTGAAGGTAAGATGTGTTTATTGTAGATAGCATATTGATGGATTCTGTTTTCTAATCCAATCTCCCAGTCTATGGCTTTTGATTGGGGAATTTAGTCCATTAATATTTAAGGTTATGACTGATAGGTTTGTGTTGCTTCCTTTTGCCTTATTATTCATTTGTGGTTTGGGTTTCAGTTTCCACTTCTGCAGTTATGCTTCTTTGATTTCTCTTTCTAGGTGCCTGTGGATGGTTGCTCCTTTCTTCTGTTCATTGAATTGCTTCAAATATTCTCTGAAGGATTGGTTTTCCAGACATGTATTCTTTCAAATTGTTTATGTCATGGAAGGCTTTTCTCTCTCCTTCAATTTTAATTGACATTTTTGCTGGGTATAGTAACCTGGGTTGGCATCTACTGTCCTTTAATACTGGGGATGCTTTGCTCCAGGTTCTTCTTGCTTTCATAGTTTGCATTGAGAAGTCCCTTGTAATTCTGATATGTTTCCTCTTATTGGTCACTTGTTTTTCTCTTGTGGCTTTAAGGATTTTGTTTTTGTTTTGGGTGTCTAGCATTTTAACTATGATGTGGCATGGAGAATTTCTTTTCTGATCTTGTCAGTTTGGAGTTCTATGTGCTTCTTGTATTTGTATTGGCTTATCATTTTTTAGTTTGGGGAAGTTTTCATCTATTATTCTGTTGAAGATCTGAATAATACCATTCTCTTGGGATTCTTCTCCTTCCTCTACTCCTATGATGCGGAGGTTTGATCTTTTCATAGTGTCCCACATTTCCTGGTTGTTCTACTTTTGTGTATTTTTAAATTTTTTATAATCTTTCCTTGAGGTTTTTAGTTGTTCTGCATTATCTTCCAGGTCTTATATTCTTTGTTCTGCTTCCTCCATTCTGTTTCTGAGTCTTTTTCCATTCCTTTCCTCTTGATTGGATGGGTGTTTGATATCCTTTTTCATTTCCTCTTCTGATTTCTTTAGTATTTCTACTTCTTTTTGGAGCTTCTCAATCTCTTCCTGCAGCTCTTTGCTTTGCTGGTGGGTTTCCTTATCTTTTTCAGCATAGGATCTTTTCAGTGTTTCCAGTTCCTTCTGGAGTTTGTCATTCTCTCTCTCTAGTTCCTTCTTGAGGTCTTCATTATCTTTTCTTACTTCTCTGATTTTCTTTTTATAATCTTGTTGTTCTTTAAATATGTTCCCAATTTTGTTTCTATATCTGTGTCCTGGGCCATCCTCAGGGGATCCCACTGTAGGAATCTTCCGTAGGTTTGGTAGAGCTTGATGCAGGATTATCCTGCCCCTTTCCCATGTTGTCTCTTATTCGTGTTCCTGGCATATGAGCTTCTCCTTGCCTGTATTCCAATGTAAGTCCTAAATGCCTCTTCACTATGTTGAATTGTTGAAGGCTTGCTTTGCTTGCCTCCTTCAGATGCCTTCATAATCCCAGTTGGCCGGGGGGTCTATGGGTGGACTCTTTAGCCTGAGCTTGACTCAGCTGGTCTAGGGAGATCTCAGATCTCAAAACTCACACAACACTACCTTTTATACCAGCTGGGAGTATAACTCCGCCTCCACAGCCATGAAAGCCAATTAAGCCAAAGACAACTGGATTAACAGATTAACTATATTAAATCAATCAACAAGCAGCTTGCTGAGGCACCCAGCTGCTGCCTGCTGCCTACCTACCTGTGCTTGCCTCAACTGGTCTTGGGAGATCTCAGATCCATGAACTATTATTTTTAAATTAAATAAATTGATTTTACTTGGCCACTTTTAGCATCATAATATCGAAATAAAATAGAAGGTAAATAAATGTTTAATTATTTAAGCACATATATGAATACATGTATGTAAGTATATTTAAATTAACTAAACCTAAGTTTAGAAGTACAGACCCTGAAGAAAATTCTGAATTAATAAATATGGTAGTTTAATGATGTTATAATTCTGCCTACATTTAAAGTGTACAAATAAATAAAAATTATTTTATTTTTTTATTTTTTATTTTTGGTCTTTCTGAGATAGTGTCTCCTTTAGTCTCAGCTGGCCTGGAACAAACTCTGTGGACCAAGCTCGCCTTGAACTCAAAGAGATCTGCCTGCCTCTGCCTCCCAAGAGCTAGGATTAAAGGTGTGCACATCCATTCCTGGCTTGTTATTATTACTATTATTATTATTAGTAGTAGTAGTAGTAATAGTAATAGTAGTAGTAGTAGTAGTAGTAGTAGTAGTAGTAGTAGTAGTAAACAATTTAAATGTACATGTTTTCATGGAATTATTAGCTTTGTTTTGTTTGATTTGATTTTGACACAAGTTTCTCTCACAACAGCCCAAGCTGACATTGAACTTTGAATCCTCCAGGTCAAGTCTCCCAACTGAAAGTAAATATACACTAAATGGACTCATTGGATTATGGGTGCATATGTAACCATATATGTAACAATATATTTGAAACAATAATAATCAAAGAAGGTTAGATCACAAATTTTCAGAAAGGGGGAGGAATGGAACAGATTTTGGAAAAAGAAGGGAATAAGATTGGAAATGTAAATTCACCTCTCAGGTATGAAAATCTATAAAAAATAAATACATGAATTAATAAAGTAAAGTATATTGGAGCTGGATAGATTGCTGGTTAAGGGCACTTACTGCTCTTTCAGAGGAACTGGGTTTGGCACCCAGTACCCAAACAGCAGTTAACAACCACCTATAACTCCAGTTCCAAGGAATCCTTCTGTCCTCCATAAGCACTGCACTGCATGGATGTAGTTATACGCATGCATGCATTACACTGATAAACATAAAATAAAAATAAAGAAATGTAAAATATTTAAAATAACAGAGCATGTAACATTGGTTTAGCTTTGAATGATCCTCTTTCCAACTCTTTCTAGAACTGTTGCCTCATCTACCCTCCAAGTGCAATTTGGACTATATCATGTGCCACACTGTCCAGAGGGATTATTTTAAAGTTTTATTCACTTTTTAATGATTTCAGTACATTCTCTTTTGTGTTGAAATAAATTAATAAGAAGTATTTTGACCCTTTATTCAAACTTGTTAGAGGAATCTTTAGTAATTAAAATATTTTGTCCAGATTGATTATTGACCATTAACTTTGGAAGAAACATTCTTTAGAATGTTACATAGTCTTAATACCATTTATTTCACAACATTTAAATGGCACTGTGTTCAACTGGAATAAGTAAAATATTTTGTGTTATACACATCAGGTTTTATTTAATATTTATATCATTTAACTTATGTTTCTTTATCCCCTAAATAAAAATAAAAAGAAATGCTTACCTTAGCACAATAATCAAATATTTCAATATGGTATGACACAAAATGTACCAGACACTGTTTGTCATTTCATTGTATTTTTGTGTGATTAATTCATTATTTAGTATCTGCTATATGTTAAATATTGTGTTACATGCCAACACAAACTTCTATACTAAATTTTAAAATTTCATAGGTTATGTTTTCTGATAAAAATCTAGACATAACTATGCATGTAGGGAACTGAACAAAATAAATTTGCTTAAACCTAATAGCACTTCATCACAACTAATGTTTAAATGTGGCATGAAACTTATTCCAATCTTTTTTTTAGTTTTTATTTAAATTTATTTTTGTATGTGTATGAATGTACTGTCTGCATGTAGGTTTGTACACCCGCGTCCTGCAATGCTGCAGAGGTCAGAAGTGTGCATCGGATTCCCCTGGAATTGGAGTTACAGATGGTTCTCAGCCACGATGTGGATGCTGGGGATTGAACCCAGATCTTCTGCAAGAGTGGTTGGCACTCTTAACTGCTAGGCCATCTCTCCAGCCCCATCCAATCTTCATAGCAAACTCTGTGTATGTTTTGTTTGGGTTTGATAAATTAGAACATATACTATTTCATGTATTTGACTTTTTATACTCATTATATCATGAATTTTTCAATGTACAAAACTATTTTTATTTCTGATTTTAATTGTATCCACTTGGATTTACTCCATTTTTAGAAACTAACATTTTAAGTGATATTTATCAATGAAATATTTTGCAATAAATTGTAGGGTTTTTCACACATTTCATATTGGCTTAATTATAGTAGTGAGTGAAATTGCATTATGTAACTGTGCTTTTAAGTAATGGTCTTTAACTTTTGGAATGTGTAATAAAATGGTTTCATTATAGATGTGGACATATCCATTCTTCTATCAACATCTTTCTTGAAAAGTTAGCTGATAATCATAATTACAAATTCTCAAACAATATCAATCCACGCTTAATAAAATACAACTACAACTGGTCAAACAAGAGAGAGAGCAAATGTATAAAATGAAAGGGACCGATAAGATTTAATCGAGGAAAGACAGTATCTTCAGCAAATGGTGCTTGCAAAACTGATTCATCACTTGTAGAAGAATAAAACTAAACCCCTACCTTTCACACTGTACAAAAATCAACTCCAAATGGATCAAAGACCTCAATGTGAAACCTGAAACTCTGAAAATGATAGAAGGAAATGTTGTCAGTAATCTACAAGATATGGGCATAGGAAAAGTCTTTCTAAATCAGGCAGCAGGTGACCAAGAATTAAGGTTGACAATTGACAAATGGGACCTCATAAAACTCAAAAGCTTCTGTACATCAAAAGAAACATTCAACGAAGTGAAGAGAAAACCCAGAGTGGGAGGAAACATTCACTACTGATACATCTGACAGAGGGTTAACATCCAGAATACATAAATTACTCAAAAAATAAAGAAGCAAGAAAACAAATGACTCAATCAAAAGATGGAGTAAAGAGCTGAACAGAGATTTCACAAATGAAGAATAAAAGGTGGCTGAGAAACATCTTAAAATGTGTTGTGTTGCTAATAATTAAGGAATTACAAGCCAATACCATCTTAATATTTCCTCTTACCCTCGTAAGACTGGCTATGATTAACACTCATTCATTGCTGGTGGGAATGCAACCTTCTGCAACCATTATGGAAAGCAGTTTGAAGAGCACTTAGATTCAAATTAAACCTACCAACAGACCTAGCCATACCACTTCTGGGTATATACCCACAAGACTCATCCTGTCACAGAGCTACATGCACAACCATGATTATTGCAGCTCTCTTCACAATAGCAAAGAGCTGGAAACAAACTTAAGTGTCTCTCAACTGATGAGTGGGTAAAGAAAATGTGGTGCTTCTACAAAATAGAGTACTATTCAGTGGTAAAGAACGATGACATCATGAACTTTGCTGGTAAATGGAACTCAAAGTCATTATAGTCCCAGAAAAATCAAATGACATATTGTTTCCCTCATTTGTGGATCCTAGCACCAAATCCTTATTTGTAAGTTAAACTGAGAATTTTTTCCCTCTTTTAGTAAATATAATACCTGATGCTACTATAAAAAACACACATTAGGGCTGGAGAGATGGCCTAGCAGTTAAGAGCGCCGACCGCTCTTACAGAGGACCTGGGTTCGATCCCCAGCACCCACATGGCGGCTGAGAACCGTCTGAAACTCCAATTCCAGGAGAACTCCAGTTCCAGGGGAATCTGACACCCTCTTCTGACCTCTTCGGCATTGCACGACACGGGTGCACAAACTTCCATGCAGACAGTACATTCATACACATACAGAAATAAAAAAAACACACACACACACACATTAAAAAATTTGAATCCTTAAACTTGTTTTGGAATTAACCTATATTTTATATTTGGACTTCGTAACTTTGGTGTATGTGTGGAGTGTATGTACTTGTACTTTGGAGTAATATAAAATTAAAGGGAACAAAAAGAAAAGACCTGTTTCAAGAACTGACCAAAACAGTAAACTTCACTTATCAAAAAAAGTTAAAAAAAGACAGGAAAAGATGCAAGACAGGACTTACCATGTATGGCACAATGCATGAGTGCTGGGGGAAGGCAGGGAGGAAACACATCTAATTTCGATTCAGAAATGTTGTATGAAATGCCAAAAAAATTTTTTAAACGTCTCATTTGTCTGTATTATTCTGTTGATTAACAGTTTCTAGCTGAGAATCAATGTGATTTTTTTTGTCTTTTTCAGACAGGGTCTCCCTGAAGTCCCAGCTGTCCTGGAACTCACTCTGTAGACCAGGCTGGCCTTGAACTCACAAAGATCCGCCTGCCTCTGCTTCCAAGTGCTAGGATTAAAGGCGAGAATCAATGCTACTTTTGAACAGCTAAATAATTCACAGTCAATCATTTTTTTCTGTTAAGTACCACTACAAAATTATAATTATTTTCCATATGCATAAGTAAATCAATGACCTTAATAATCATTATAGTATCATGCATGTAGCGGAAATTTTTCCGGTGTATTCCAGTTCAGATTTTCCCTTTACTTTTGCACCATTTTTGAATGTTTCCTACCACAGCATGCTCCAGCAATACTTTTGCATCTTCCAACTCTGGTAGCCCAGTACATGGGAAGCTTATTCATAGCCATAATAAACTATTCCCTGTCAGAATCTAAATCTATTTTTATATCATATTACTTTTTATGAATACATTCTGTTAACATGAGTTTCAATAGAAGCATTTGGCTACAATGTATCAATTAGAGACATGTACATTTTATTTTTGGAGAAGGCTGATTAGGATGTAAAATCAAGTTAGAGGACAAGTAATAAATATGTAGATAACATTCAGCAGTAGTGTGTAATTCTGTGCTATGGCAATGCCCACATAAAGACAGTTGGATTCCTATTCCAAGAGGGAACCCAAACTCTTCTGAGAACATCTTCCTTTATCTCCTGAGACTGTGCTGCTCTCAAACATGGATTTGTTCTTTATTTTAATGAAATATCATTTCCAGTATAAAATGGGGAAAGAAAAAGTGGAAAATGTCTCATCAGCAAATGTTCCCTTTCTAACCCCTTCTGACATAGAAGAGTACACACAGCAATAGATTTTATCAATTTAATTCAACATTTTGTTTGCAACACAAAAGGACTAAGTTGCATCCAATGAGAATATCTCCTTCTTACATCACTCACCCAATATCTACACTGTACCAGGTACAGTCTTACATTCTTCTGGGTCAAGGTCCAGGGAAGTTTACGAGGAATTAAAGGTATATTTCCAATTCACAAGAGGCGCTCCATGAATACTAAGATTTGTTTACCACTATGACCAAGCAGATATAGAGTTAAATGATCTCAAAATATCTTTACTTACACAATTAGGTATCTATATTTTAAAACTCATTCTTGAAAATTTCCTTTGATAACTTTTCTGAAAATTTGCATTTTATTAAAGTAATAGGTGATAAGTATCTTTAAGACCTTGAAGGTTTATTTAAATTATTACACATTTTAAAATTTATTGCAGAATTTATTTAAAGGCCTTATTAAAGCAGAATTTAGCTTTATGTATTATTCCCAAACATATACAGTAAGTGATCACAAAATGAGTGTTGAAGGTAAATTAAATATTTGATTTCAACGTTGTTTTATTCTTGAAGGGGTTTGAATGTATGTCCATAATTTCTATTTTTGGTGATTTTATTGAATTTTTGAAATTGCATACAAAATAATTTGATGGTATTTTGATCCTCCATCCCGACCTCTCCCTATTGCCCTCTGATTAATTTAATGTAATATATGCACATATTTGTATAAAGAGGCCTATAAAGTCTAGATTTTGTATTCAAATGTCCTTCAGTGCCATCTGTGTCAAAAATTTCTTTAGGTAGATTTGGACATTTTTACCACTTCCTCATAATTTCTACTAATGTATTATGTTAACCATTATATTGTTGGCATCTTCAACTTTGACTTATCACGTTGGGATGTACAAAACTAAATTATGAAATTTTAATAAGTAATAAAGTATTATTATAGCCCAAAACTTTAATTTACAATTTAATGCAAAATAATTGGCAATAAAATGATCTATTTATTAAATAATTAGTGTTTGAGGAAATTATGTTAGAAAATCATGAAGTTGACATTTTATATTATTAATCTGGACCATAAATATGATTATCTTAAGTTAATGGTATGAAGCTGATATTTAATAATAAAAAGTTGGTCAAGCACCATCATGCTTCTTAACAAGTGTTAGCATTAAATATTTCAAATAAACGAACATATATATATATATGTATTTTTCTGTTGTTGCTTGTGATAAGACACTGTGACAAAAGGAATTTAGAGACCAAAGAGTTTACTTCATTTCCAGAGGGATAAGAGTCCATCATGACGTGGAGTAATAGTTGCAAGAGCAAGTCTGAGTAGGAAGTGAAGTCTCCCATCTTCAAGCAGGTATGAGAAGCAAATGACAACTGGAAATCTAGCAAAGCTTAAGAACTCTCAAAGCCACTGCCAAGTGACATGCTTTCTCCATCATGGCCATGACTGTTGAAGCCTCCCCCAGAAGCATTATCTACTGGGTACCAAATGGATAAAAACCTGGAGCCTATGGAAGACATTTTCATTTAAACCAGCAGCTCATCTAGTTAAAATCGACAGTTAACAGGTAAACAAGGCTTGAAATATGGCTCAAGTCATTCATAATGGGCTACTTATGTAGCACAGTGTTAGTGCACCTGCTTTGCCTATCTTTAGGCCTAGATTTGGCGTCCAGCACTGCAGCAAAGCAACAGAAAACAAGAGTAAAAGTCAATTCAACATTCCATCACAAATAAGATTATTGGCTCAAACTGTATACAAGTATAAGAAATAAAACGGAGAATTAGTTCATCCCAGGATTAAACTTCTCACCGAAAATTGTAAATGAGATTTCTGTGCACGGTTCACTTATGAGAACTGAGTGCAATATATTACTAGGTGGATATTCTCATATAATGCAAATGAACAGTACAGAACTGGCAAGGAAAATAAATATGTATATCTATGCCTCTGTGTGTGTGTGTGTGTGTGTGTGTGTGCACCTGTGTTTGCCTAACATTATCAATGCTCTGAGATTGATCTGCAGAAAAAAGAAAACTGAGTACTCTTTCTGCTATTATAAATATGTACCTGAAATGAGAATAATAGAAATCTTTACAAGAATGAAATTTGTTTGTTTTTATGCAGAATTTAATAAAAATTAAGCATGCCATATTCTAACGGGAAAACTACAGTTTAAGTATATGTTCCTAAAGATTTTAATGTTGTTAGGTCCAAGTCACATGTGTCATTTAAGAATTTTAAAGATTTTTCCTGGCCTGGAATGGTGGCTCATGCCTTTAATCCTAGCACTTGGGAGGCAGAGGTATGTGGATCTCTGTTAGTTCAAGACCAGCCTGGTCTACAGAGTGAGTTCCAGGACAACCAGAGTTACAAGGAGACCCTGTCTCAAAAAGAATTTTTTTTCCTGATATAATTTTAAAATTTAAAGTATATAAATATTTTTCAAACAGCAAATACTGTACAGTATATAACAACTTGCTAAAAATGAATAGGAATAAGTTCTAAATTATTTTCATCATATTGTGGAAAGTCAAGGTAAATAAACTTCCTTTTTGTTTAGGAAAATAGTGCTAAAATCTTTCTTGTCATTTCCAAGAAGTAAATTTACAAAGCTATTTATTGTCCTGTTTTATTGGAAATGAAGAGGTTGCTCTTTCTTAAATTAGGCACTGAAATTTTCAATAAAATTAGTAAATGGTAATGAGAGCAATTTGGCTCCAAGTTATTGTGGGGGGGAATCATTACATATTCTTTATATAAGATAGAAGTAGTTTGCTGTAATGATTTATATTTTTTATCAAGGCCCATGAATATGAAATGCTTTCCTTATGTTGTATTAGCTCAACCTGATTATACCACAGCATAGTTATTAACATAGTATTGGGATTTCATGGAGTAGGATGTGAATATCCTTTGCCATAATTCTAATTATGCTTTTAAGATCTTGGGCTGCAGGGATAGTGCAGCAGTTAAAGGCTGAGTCTAAAAACTGAAAAAAAAAAGATCCTATGTCCATCTGCCTTTATGAAAGACATATTCGCTCAGACTATTATAGCAAACCGTTCTATTAACTTGGAATTATTAAAATATCCATCTAGTCTCATTGTCATTTGATGCAACTGACATGATTTGATTGATCTTTTCCCTCTGTATGCAAGTATTTGTACATGTATGATAAGAGATTATTAGATTTAATAACTCTTATTGATACAGGTGAACATGGTCCCCTTTCAGGGTTCTTACTCATGAAAGAATTTGATGGACTCAAACAGATGCTTTAGGAAATTTTTATTAGAATTTAAAGAAAAATCCTTAGGGCAGGCCAACTCTAAATCCCAGCAGTTCCTCTACAAGGAGAATGGAAGGAAGAAGGAAAGAAGCAGGCATGGAAGTCAGACCCATGTGGACTGGCAACCACATGGGGTCTGTTGTCCCCCTCCCAGGGGACAATAGGGAGCTTCAGAGAAAAAGTAAAAAAAATCCAAACTATTTGGGGAGCCCAGAACTTTAAGAAAAGTATCCTCAGAAAAGAAGTAGAATTTTTTGAGTTTGATGAGGTCCCATTTGTTTAATGTTGACCTTAATTCTTGTCTAATTTAGAAAGTATTTTCCTACACCTATGTCTTGTAGATTGTTACCACATTTTCTTCTATCACCTTCAGAATTTTGGGTGTTACATTGAGATATTTGATCCATTTGGAATTGCTTTTGTACAGGATGAGAGATAGGGGTTTAATTTTATTCTTGTACAAATGATGATCCAGTTTTGGCAGCATCATTTGCTGAAGATGCTATCTTTCCTCCATTGAGGTTTTTTTTTTTTGTCCCTTTGTCAAATATGAAGTGGCTGAAATTTAATGAGCTCATGTTCAGATCTTCAATTTTGTTCCATTGGTCAATGGGTCTGTTTTTGTGCCAGTACCAGACTGTCATTATGACTATGGCATGTAATATAGCTTGAAGCCTGTTAGAGCAATCCTCATCAAACTCAAAATCTTATGTACAGTGAAAGAAACAATCAAGGAAGTGAAGAGAAAACCCACAAAGTAGGAGGAAATCTTCACCAGTGATTCATATGACAGAGCATTAATGTCAATAATATGTAGACTGTCCAAAAAACAAATAAGAAAGCAAATGACCTACTCAAAAGATGGAGTAAAGAGTTCAGCTCTTTACACTGCTGGTGGGAATATAAACTTGTACAACCATTATGGAAAGCATTGTGGAGAACCCTTAAAAGGCTCAAAATAAGCCTACCACCTGACCCAGCCATACATCTCCTGGGTATATACCAACAAGACTAATCCTACCTCAATGATACATGCAAATCCATGTTTATTGCACCTCTGAGAAGTGGATGACAAAAATGTGGTACATCTACACAATGGAGTACTACTCAGCAGTAAAGAAAGATGACATCATGAACTTTCCAGGTAAATGGATGGAACTTGAATTCATTATGCTAAGTGAAGTAACACAGTCCCAGAATAACAAGCCACATATGCTCTCCCTCATTTGTGGATGCTAACACCAAATCCCCAGATGAAAGACAAGCTGAACAACATTATTGTTATATTAATGTTTATCTGAAACCAACTATGCTATTGTATTGTAAATATCTTAACGTACTCTAGTATCAATCCACCATTACTTTCAGACTCTGTAATTACTGTATATGAGTGGAAAGAATGTATTCATACTTTAGAGTATATAAAATTAAAGGAGGAAAATGTGAATTCCTAAATATAAAAAAAGACAGATAAAGTCGCAGGACAGTTATGGCAGAATGCATGATCTGGGGTGAGGTGGGGGGAAGGGAAAGGGGAATATATGTAAACTGAACAGAGAAATTATGTCTGAAATACACAAAACATCAATTGTGGGGTCACCACCGGGATTTGTGGCAGGGCCCACTTAATCCTAGGACTACTCATGTGGAAAGCCCGTGCAAGAAAGCACACCACGTGTAGACAGGTTGAGGTTCAAATGCAGAGAGAGAGTTTATTCCAACATGTCTGCTTAAATATCAATGACTCAATTCTCAAGGCCCAATGCTAAATCTTTTCATCATTACACTCCGCCCCATGGGTGTGGCCAGGGAGGTACCATTGGTTTAGAGCCCACCCCATGGCTGTGGCCAGGGAGGTACCATTGGCTTAGAATCCAACCCATCTAACTATGCCTTTCCACAATCAATATGTTTTTAAAAAAAAAGAAAGAAAAGAAGTAGAGAGAATAACAGATACTAAGTTTTTCAGAATAATTCAGAACAATGGGCAAACATAGATTCTTACATGTCTTTGGCATGGTCCATAAGTACTGGAATTAAAGGCCAGGATCCAGCCAGGAAAATTTCACCATCTACTTAAGGAAGCAGGTAGTCCACCAATATTTTTGGCATGACATAAAGTGAGTTCAAACTTCCTAGCTGTGGTCTTGTCACCATGTGACTGAACCAGCAACACGCAGAAAATTAAGACTCTACCAAATCTGGGGATAATTATTTTCTTCAGCAAGTTTCTCTCAAGGGGCATCTTGCTAATGTAACATTATTAAGTAGTTATTTCCACGATTTCTGCGACTACTTACATATTTTTAATTACTTATTTTACAAAGTCTACTATGTTGTGTGACTTGATATGTAGGTGGTTATCTTTTGAGAAAAGCTTCATAAAATTGCCCAATGGTTAGACAGCAATTATTTCTTGGACTTTGATTCATCTACTATTATAAATACTGACTTTAAAACAAAGTATTGGAAAAATATATTTAACATAGTATCTGTATGACTAAGTTAGAAATCTCTATAGGTAAATAATAAATTGCAAGGTGTTTATTTAGATAAACAATAAAAATATTTTGATCTTAACATGCAAAATTTTTCATATTGATTCATCATAGCAATACACTATACTTGGTGGTTCATAAATATAATGCACTGACATAAACTAATTTACATCTCGGAAGGAATATATGTAGATTTCCTTGGCAAGACATATAATACAGTTTGGAAATTTGCTGCATTTATATGCTTATGTGGATTTCTGTTTTCAGAGTCATGTCAATCTTTGTTATTATTGCTTATTGTGTGATGTTGCAAAGCCTATTATTACTATTAGCACAAGCATTATTTTCTATGTACATGGAATCAAATTTCTAACCTGTTATATCTGGTAAAATCTGTGACTAATTCATAAAACTTTGTTTTCACTATGTAGAAATTCATCTTAAGGATGGAGGTAAGACAGTAAATTGCATAAACATTCATTTTATAACACTGAAAATATGAACTATTATTGAAAACTGTCAGATAATTTTTACATTGTGATATTTGTAGAAGATAGAGTAAAATATAGCTTTTATCTAAAACTACTATATATTTGACATAATTTTCTTTATAAAATAAGATTAAATTTTTACAATTCAAAATAACAGTGTCCCAGATTGCTATCAATATTGTAGTGCTCATTTTTATCTGTTAAGTACATTATAATTTTTCTGTCACTTAAAATTTTACATTGTTGTTTCAAAAATATTTTCAGGTTATGATTTCTGTTACAACTAACTCAAACTGTCAATATGTCCTTGAGTTTTAGCCTTTCTATTAAATCAGGAATGCCTATACTAATTTAAACTAATGATTACACATAAATAAATGGAACACTTATCCTGTTTATAATCATATATATATATATATATATATATTATATAATCATACTCCTTTTAAGTCATTTTAAAAATCATATGATTTATATCTACATTAGATATTTTATGTGAGAAAGTAAATTACATGTATTAGATGAAATTGAGCTATTATATTTTCTATTGTGCAGCTACCAATTAAAATTTAAGTAAATAAACTATAAACCTATGATAATGATATATATTAACTATGAAATACAAATTATTTGTTGAAACTCATGTATACTTTTATATATCCATCACTTCATGATTTTGAGTGTGTGATTAAATGGTACAGGTTTTGAAAGTATTACAATTTTACATTTGACATGAATTGTGTTCCTATTTGTGGAGCTCAATTAATATAATCTTATAACATTTTCTAATTATTTTTCATACAGAATGTATACAAGTAAGAATTAAGAAATAGATTTGAATTAAATTTAAAGACTCTATAGTGTTATGAATATTTTGTAAGTGTAACTAGAAAGATATTTCTGGAAGTAGACTCAGTATTCTTATCATATGTATCACAAATAAATAGTGACTAATTTAGAAAAAGTAGTGATTCATCAAAGTGTAAACAAATAATGGATTAGTAGTCTTTTTGAGGACAGTTATAAATTACAATAACAGACTACTTGACCTAGTAAGATTCTTGGTAAATTAACCTTAGCAAGGTGAAGTTGGGAGACAAAGCCTAGGCCTGCTTCAAAAATATTAAAAATATGGGGAAAGAGTATGTATGCATAATTTAGAGCAATATAAAATTAAAAGGGAAAATGCGAATTCCAAAAATGGTTACCCTCATTTGTGGATGCTAACGCCAAATCTCTAGTTGAAGAGCAAGCCGAACAACATTATTGTTATATTTTTTTTATCTGAAAGCAAATATGCTGTCATAAAAAGAATCTCTTAATGGGCTTTAGAATTGACCTACCACTTATTTTCAGACTCAGTAATTACGGTATATGGGTGGAAGGTATGTATTCATATCTTAGAGTAATATAAAATTAAAGGGAGAAATGTGAATTTTTTAAACATATTTTGGAGTTAACATAGCATTTATTCTTGGAGGTCATAATTTTGTTACATATGTGATAGTTATATAGGCATATTTTGGAGCAATACAAAGGGGATGGAACAAAAACAACATAAAGACTGGGTCAAAGAACTGACTGGTACAGTTAAAATCCGCCCTAAACAACAAGCCTCTGCAGTGAAAAACATTGGAAAGACCAAGAGAAAGATTCAAGACATGTATGACAGAAGGCATGAACTGGGTGGGGTGAGGGGCAGTGAGAAGGAAATGTGTCTAAATCGGACTGAAAGATAATGTATGAAATACACAAATCATCAAAAAATTAAAAATACTTGATAAGAGTAAATAATATATAAACATGCTAGTACTTCTGTGAAATATGTGTATGTTCAATTGGTGTAAAATTTCCAAGCCGGGCATGGTGACGCATGCCTTTAATCCTAGCACTCGGGAGGCAGAGGCAGGCGGATCTTTGTGAGTTCAATGCCTACAGAATGAGTTCTGGCCTACAGAACGAGTTCCAGGACAGGTGGGGCTACAGGGAGAACCTGCCTTGAAAAGACCAAAAAAAAAAAAAATTCCTTGCAATATATTAAATTACAGTGCTTAAAATCTCAAAATAACATTAATGCTTTCTTTATATATAAGTCCTTGGTCACTGGCAAATACAAACAGGAATATCTTTTTTTCAGAAATTAGCTAAGATAGATTAAAATATCAAATGAAAACAATATATTTAAATAGCTATGTTTGTGATTTAGCAAACAAAAATATCAGAAATACTCATACCACATTACCACTAATTGCTGAATAGAGTTTTGCTAGAATAATATGATCTATGTACCAGAAAATCCTAGTCACCTTTCTGAGGATAAAAAGTAGAGGGCTAATTCAATGAGGTATGTTAAAAAAAGGGGCCCTTTATTTTTCAAAGTATGAAATTTGTAATGCAATTAGTATCAAAAAAGCCTCCATTAACAAACATTATTATGTAATGTGTTAGGTAATGTAATCTATCTTAACAATTTTCCACGTTGTATAGAGATCAAGACCAAATTTTCTTTGTCATCTTTTTGAACAAGTATTTTCAGCTTTCTTTTCACTCAGACCTAGGATTTTGCTCCTATCTTTACCTTGCTAAGATTAATTTTTTTATTGATGCTTTGTGTACTTCATACATCATTTTCCAATTCAGTTCAGGCATATATCCCCTTCCCTTCCCCCCACCCCACCCCTACCCATCCCAGATCATGCATTCTGCCGTAAGTTTTCTGCATCTTTCTCTGCTTTTTTGTTTTGTTTTGTTTTCATTTTTTTTAACAATAAGTGATAATCTGTGAGTACAAGCATCCTTCATGTAAAACCAATTTGCAAGCAGTTGTGCCCAAACCCACACAGCTCATGGGTCCCACCATCCAGCAGGGGGGGCTTGTATGTTCAATCAAGTTGATCAAATGAGTGTCCAGTCTATATTGTTGTAGTTTCACCATTCACCCCAATCGCAGCCCTTACATTCTACCACGCCCCCTCTTCCGCAGATTGTTCCCTAGGCTTAGAAAAGGGGCACAGGTGGATGAGAAGCAAAACAGTCTACTTTCTCTGGAGCTGTTGTCTTGGTCTCTAGTCAATTCTGGCTGTTTTCTTTCATGGGCTGCCAGCTTGTCCAGGCATAACCTTTCGATCCTACTAATGAAGCACATGCAATTAGATATATAGGTATTTAAACAGTATAATATATAGCCTTTCGATCCTACTAATGAAGCACACGCAATTAGATATATAGGTATTTAAACAGTACTAATTGTTATGGTAGGTTACTTTGGTATAGACACAGATGTTTGGATGGTATGTTAATCCATGAATTACATTTTCTTCTGTTAAGTATGACAGGGTCTTCGTGTGGTTTATAACATCTCCTAACCATTAGAGGATGTAAGCTTGTGGCATCAGCCGTGGGTTATTCCTCCAAGGAGAGAGCTAATAGCCAATTAGATTTGGGATATACAGACATATGGCTGCCACTGCTGCACAGTATTTCCAGGCAGATGAGGTGTAGCTGGTGCTGACGGAGGAGTCTTGCTTGACTCAAGGAGACCTATATTTGCTTTATTGGTTTAGTGGCCTTTGGTAACACTCTCTGGCATTCCAGAGACCATCTGTATACTTGCAAGTGCGGTCTCCATACATCTTTCCCATGTTTATATCAGGTCTTCAACAGCAGGGTCTTATTGCCTCTCTTCATGCAGATATCCCAGTTTGGAGGCAAGGAGCCTTTACCTTTTGTGGGGGCTTGGATCCCCTGGCCAACATCTCCTTGGTAGAATAATCCATTGTTGATGTCAGAGCTCCTGTATTAATATATTTTGTTTAAGTGCATAGCTTAAGGAGACTTTAGCCTTATATTTGGTTCTGAATAGAGAATAGTTCTTTTCAGAGTTTCTATGTCCATTAGTCAATTAAAGAAGGCAGTTTTACTGATTTTACAAGAGAATACCACTATAACAGCTGGCTCTAATCTACAGCTGGAGAACGACCTCATCATCATCCTATTTCTCCTTATTCTATGGGGGGGCAGTTAAGAAAGTCTCTTGTATTAAAATCTTTGCGGCACCTAGAAGGTAAGCTTCGTTAGGAATCATTAAAAATATTTGTTAGTAGTAGTATCCACAGAGGGGCCTGATGTGTGCAGCAATCTGAGACATTTCTTCCCTTCAATGCCCAGAGGAGTCAATCCTGCTGGCACGTTCTGGTACATCCTACTCACTGCAAAGCTGCATTTTCTTTCTCAGCCATTAAGTTGATGATACTCTGGCCTGTTGGAACATACAAATCCTTTCCCGTAGTTAGTTTTAATTTTAACAAGAATCTTGCCAAGTCAATTTGGATAAAAAATCTCTGGATTGAGAATTGATTATGTTTACACTAAGAATTCCATTAATTTGGTTTTGTAAAACATCTTCCTACTTCTAGTATTTTCTCTTGGTGATATTCTACCCAGGAATTCTATACCCTTGCTGCCAAGCACACAAACAATACTGTCTAATGCAATTACATCAAACAATTTAACCTCATTCTCCTCTCATTATATTATTAACTACATATCATGGTAGACCAAAATAAAGTCTTTCTTGTCATGTGAACAAATGATGGAATAGTTTCCTTTTATATTACACTGTTAATAGCAAGTAGATTTTGACAAAGCTCCACATAATAATTCTAATATCACACATTAAAAAGACAAAGACAATTATCTAAAAGCCAATAAATAAATAAAAAAATGCAAAAAATTTAACTAATTCAAGAAAAGACAGACCTACCCTAGTCAAATAAAAAAGATGGTGAATTCCAAATAGCCAATATTTAGAAAAAATAGAGGACTTTTTCCAAAAATATTATATAGAATAATAGATAAGAAATAAATTTTGAAAAATGTTTTGCAACAATTTAGACAAAGATGCATATATGCATGAATTAATTGAAAAACAGCTCAGAATAAGCCTTTCAAGAAGAAAATAACTAAAATGACCTACTGTATTTTTCTTTTAAGCAAAGTTATTTGGGTGTTACCAAGTTTTACACAAAGAAAAATCCTCTACTCTCATCAGAGAAAACTTTCTGTGAATACTCAAGAAAAGAAAAAAAAAAATTCATCACAAGGATATCTTTGTAAAATAGGAAATGTAAGAAAATGTTATAATACATTTACATAGTGAAATAAAAGACAGGAAAATACATGAACAAGATAAAAATGAATGAACATTTAAAAAGTAAAAAAGAAAACTAAGATATTATCCCTCATGAATACAGATCAAATAATGAAAAAAAAATCCTGTAAGACATTTGCAAATTAAATGCAATATACAACATTTTAAAGACATGCTATGAGACTTATCTCAGAAATTTATCATTTGTTTAACATTCCACAATAAGTTTTTGTAACAAACTATTAACACAATCAAAGGTGCCTTATTTTGTAGAGGTAAAATCAGTATAATTAACCAACTACTTGGTGATTATTTTAAATTTTCAGTTGGGCATTATGACATGTAATATAATTCTAGAACTCAAGAGATAGGGTCAAGGGGATGATGAGTTTGAGAGGACCCTGGACTACACTGAGTGCTAGGCCATCCTGTGCTACAAGACTGATTCAAACAACAACAACAAACAACAACAAAATCAATAGCAACTCAAGAAAGGAGAAAAAAATACAAATGAGAAATAAAACAAGTTTGCTTACATAAAAGTGTAGCCATTTGAAGAGATGATATAAAGCTAAACTAGTAAAATTATTACTGAGTTACTGAGTGGCTAAAAAGGGGGAGTTAATNAGAATTAATAATGGAGGTAGAGGATGAAGTTTCATAGTGAGAGAAGATAATTTCAGGAAAAAATGTACTGAATGAAGTAGTTTTCTAAGATCAGGAATTATTTCTTAATATTTTATTTTAACCTGGAAGTTTACATTTCACATGTTTCTTCTATTTGTGTGCCTATTTATCAAGGTGTAAATTGGGTTCATTTGCTTGACTAAGAAAGTATATTGCCTATGAAAATGTCTCATTTTAGGTAAACTGTCCAACTGCTGTTTATTTTTGAATAAACATCCATCCTTACCTCTCCTGATCCCTGTGTTCATTTTACCCTATTTAGTCTTTACTGCACATTACACTCTTATAAAGTTCGCATGCATTTACTGGCTGCTATGGCATGGACAGTTTACGAAGCGATGATGGCCAAGGTGGGCCTGACGTCCTGATAAGGCTGGAAAAGGGAGGATCTGTTGTCCTGTCTGGTTCCTGCCACTGGCTGCTGCGTTTTGTCGTCCTTGAGTCAGAAGTCCTGAGTGGAAACCCAGCAGAATCGTTGTTGTCTTTAGTCTCTCATTCAAGGAAAAAACAGAGGACCTGACTTGAGCCTCCAGTCTCTGCAAGTGGGGTCACCAGTATGCACAGCTCAATCCACACTCCTAATCAGTACACCAGAGAGCTGGACTGGCGGTTGCTTGACCTACAAGGCTACTTGGAAGGCATTTCTGGAGAGACCTCCACCAGGCCACTCTGCTTTTGGCCACCCACCTAAACCACAGGGGTTGCTTAGCTATGTTGAGAACAAGGAATCCCACTAGCAAGACTGTGGGCTTCCTGCTGTGTCTGAGGGGCTGTATTAGGGAAGAGTAGACCCAAACAGGGCTGTCACGGGCCAGTGAGATGGCTCAGCATGTAAAGGTGCTTCGGGGTAACCTGAGTTCAGTTCCCTGGACCCGTATGGTAGAAGGAAACAGCTGACACCTGAAACCTGTCCTCTGACTCAACAAGTGCACCATGACATGCCCCCTCATAAGTAAATGTAACACTCTCTGGTATTCCAGAAGCCATCTGTACACTTGCATGTGTGGTCTCAATACATCTTTCCCATGTTAACATCAGGTCTTTGACAGCAGGGCCTTATTGCCTCTCTTCTTGCAGGTATCCCAGTTTAGAGGCAAGGAGCCTTTACTTTTGTGGGGGCTTGGATCCCCTGGCAAACATCTCCTTGGTAGAATAATCCATTGCTGATGTCAGAGCTCCTGTATTAATATATTTTGCTTAAGTGCATAGATTAAGGACTTTAGTATTATATTTGGTTTTGAATAAAGAATAATCCTTTTCACAGTTCCTATGTCTATTAGTCAGTTAAAGAAGGCAGTTTTACCGGTTTTATAAGAGATTATCTCTATAATAGTTGTCTCCAATTTACAGTTGGAGAAAGACCTCATCATCCTCATATTTCTCCTTGTTCTATGAGGGGGAGGCAAGAAAGTCTCTCGTATTAAAACCTTTGTGGCAACTAGAAGGTAAGTTTCATTAGGACTCATTATAAATAGTTGTTACAGTTGTGCCCAAACCCACAGAGCTCATGGGTCCCACCATCCAGCGGGGGGGGGGGGGCGTTGTATGTTCAATCAAGTTGATCAAATGAGTGTCCAGTCTATATTGTTGTAGTTTCACC
>VZQC01005843.1:600713-622752 GCA_009823505.1 Rhizomys pruinosus
CTGGATGGTGGGGCTGTGGGTGTTTGGGCACAACAGCTTGCAAATTGGTTTTACATGAAGGATGTTTATACTCATAAATTATCACTTATTGCTAAAAAATGAAAAAAAAATCTGAGAGAAAGATGCAGGACAGTTATGGCAGAATGCATGATCTGGGATGGGGTGGGGTGGGGTGGGGTGGGTGAGAATGGAAATGGAAATATGCCTGAACTGAATTGGAAAATGATTTATGAAATACACAAAGCATCAATAAAAATTAAAAAAAAGAAATCAGAAGAGAAAAAATAAAAAAAAATGTAATAAAAATTTTAAAATAGTGCTGTCATATTAGATTGAAGACTGAGGTGATGTCAGCAGTCAGAACAGACATTTAGTTGGTTCCTAAAATTTGCATTCAAATCACATTCATACCATCTTTATATGTGTGCCTATACACACACACACACACACACACACACACACACACACACACATGAGAGAAAGAGGAAGAGAAAGAGAGAGAGAGAGACCTTCGACTTTTGTTATCAAATGCCTATGCCTTTCCCAGCAATTTTCCTCTGTATGGAATGGGTAACCTGAGGTTTATTCACAAATTAATCACAAATTTCTGGGCCAAATATATTATTGGGAAAGCTCACTTTTCTTTCTCAATAAAATTTTCAGCCATCTTATAATGGTCCATTATATTATTAGATTTCATTATCTGAATAAGCAATGAAATTTTAAATTTCTGTGAAAAAAATCTTCTTTAAAGGCATATTAATCCTTTATACCTATCTAATTTTAAGGCATGTACAGCTGCTTTCGACAAATTGTAGAAGGTAATTTAAATACAACGTATGTTCACCATATACATTAAATTTATGGGATGTGGTACTGCAGAGATTGCTCAGTGGTTAAGAGTGAATACTGTTCTTGCCCAGGACCAGAGTTTAGTTCTCACGATTTATATTAGGTAGCTAATGACCACCTGTAACTCCAGCTCAATTGCATACCATACCCTTTTCTGGACTTAGTGGGCACTGACATGCCCATGCACTTGTACACACACACACACACACACACACACACACACACACACACACACAGAGTGATCTTAATTTTATTATGTAAAATATATTTCAATATACTGTCATTTTTCTGCAATCTTTTCAATAACTGCATACTAACCATTCATAAATGTTTTCAAAGGAAAAATATTGGGGTAGAGCTCTATAATTGTGATCTTTTTGAATACCTCTTTTTATTATTTAGTGTATATTCTGACTAAGTATATTGCACTGGATTGCTTTTTGACAGATTATTTACACAGAATTTAAACAATAGTTTTGATGAGAGTTTCATTCTTTAACATAACAAAATGATCAAATATATGACTATAACATGTCTTTGTTTTACAGAAAAAAATATTGTGATATCCACTGGATATTTGAATGCAGTTTGAGAATAAATATATTTCCATGGGATGAATATTCACTTCAATGTTAAATGTTGTTAATGACTTACAGAAACCCTTAGAGGATGTTGTTTTAGATGTAGTTAATTTGAACCCCACTAAGTCACAAAGCACATTATTTTGAGCTTGTTTGGAGTTAGTCTGGGCCAGTCTTCATACTTCCATTTGGGAAATACCTTGCTAAGCTAATTAAGTCATGTCAATAATATAAAGGACTATAAAGTTTATTAAAGGAAATATGTTTAAAATATTTTTCCAGCATCAATTCACATAAAAATCCATCAGACATTAACTATATTTCTATTTTTCTTGTTTAAATTTAATTGACCAATGGTTAAAATCTGTTTGAATACTTAGGTATACAATTTACAAAGAGCATCTTAAAACTTATTTCATTTAAAGCCAGGCATGCTGGTGCATGCCTTTAATCCCAGGACTCAGAAGGCAGAGGCAGGCGGAGTCCTGTGAGTTCAAGGCCAACCTGGTCTACATAGTGAGCTCCAGGGGAGTTGGGACTAAATTGAGACCCTGCCTCAAAAAGACCAAACAAAACTTACTTCATTTAAGATTAGGGTTTCCATCATCATATTCTGGATAATCAAGTTTAAACACTTTTAGCTAAAAATGATTTTACAATCTGTAGATACAAAAGTTTTCTAGGAAATATATTTCTCCATCATTTTGGAAGCAATGCACATTTACTATATACAGATAAGACTTCATCTTCTGGTAGATGATAAGGGTTTTGGAAATTGTAGGTATTTTACAAGACAATACCTATTATTTATGTGGAGAAAATGTTTTAGAGTAAATCATGTCAATAAGCTTCAGCTTATTTTTTAAAATTACTACCAAAATGACAACCTACCAAATTAGCAGTGACATAATAAATAATTTATAAATATCTGATGAAATATGAGAAAATTTAATGCTAAGCAATTTTAATTAATGTTAAACTTTATTAAAATTATAAAAAGTTATTGTTAAAAGAATAATATAAGCTAAAAAGTGTTTTCAAAAGACATCTAATAAAGGATTGTTATGCAAAATATACAAACTCTTAAAACTGAACAATAAAAATGTCTTTAGAAATTAAAAAAAATTATTTTATTTGTATGAGTGTACTGTCTGCATCTAAGTAGGTGCATCCGTGTCATGCAATGCTGTGGAGGTCAGAAGATGGTGTCAGATTCCCCTGGAACTGGAGTTAAAGACAGTTCTTAGCCACCATGTGAGTGCTGGGAATCGAACCCAGGTCCTCTGCAAGAGCAATCAGTGCTCTTAATCGCTGTGCCATCTCTCCAGCCCCATAACATCTTTAAAATATTCCAGTCCACCCACTTATTTTCACACTCTTTAATTACTGTATATGGTTGGAGAGTATGTATCCATATTTTAGAGTAATATAAAACTAATGGAGGAAAATGTGAATTCCTAGGCATAAAAAATGACAGAGAAAGATGCAGGACAGTTATGGCAGAATGCATGATCTGGGGTGGGGTGGGGGTAAAGAAAAAGGGACTATGCCTAAATTAAATTGAAAAATGATGTCTGAAATACACCAAACATCAATAAAAGCATAAAAATAAAACAAAATGTTCCAAAGATATTAGTAGATTCTTTTTAATGGGAAATAGCCAAATGAGAAGATATGTAATATCAAATGGTATTGGGTAATTACGAATTAAAATAGGGAGATGTCATCACATATTTGTTAGTAGTTGTAAAGTCAATACCAAATGCAAGAAAGTGATGCAACACATTTAAAATTATTTTCTCATTCCCTTTGAATATTTTCAATGTATTTTTATTGATCTTTTGTGAATTTCATACAATACAGCCAGTGAATTATTTAAGAAAAAATTCATGAAAGCAGATATCTTAGTTTTATTTCCTGTTGCTGGGAATAAAATACCCTGATAAAAGCAACTTAAGGGAGAAAGGGTTTACTAGCTTACAATTACAGGTAATGGTTTATCAATGCATAGAAGGCAAGGGGGTGGGAACATGAAAATAGTAATTACATTCCTACCACAGTCAGGAGCATAGAAGAATGAATTAACTCATGCATGCTAGTGCTCAGCTTGCTTTCCTCACTTCTAAATAGCTATGAATCTAAACCCAGGGAATGGTGCCACATAATAACTTTTAGGCTATGTCTTTGTATGTCAGTTAATTTAATGAAGACAGTCTAGCACAGATATTCCAAAGTCTAACCAAATCTAAACTGTTCTTCATTGTGACTTCCTTCTCAAGTGATTCTAGACTGTGTCAATTACACACTTAAAACTAATCATAACAGGTTACCTAAATTTTAACAATGATATTTGAAAATGACAAAATGACATACCATTACAAGTATATTTTAAATGAATTTTACGTGAAAGGTTATTTCAACTACTATCCAAAATAAGAACCAAATCTGATCAATTGGGGCTCGAGAGATGGCTGAGCAGTTAAAATCATTTGATGCTCTTCCAGAAGACATTGTTCAAAACTAGCACCTACATGGCTGCTACCAACCACCCAAACACCAGTTCCAGGGGATCTGATTCACTCTTCTGGCCTCCATAGCAATTGCATGTACACGTTGCATATTTCAGTGCTTACCCTCACTACCCTTTGGTTTTCCGTTTGTTTTGTTTTATATTTTATTTATTATGTTATGTGCATGAGTGCTGGGAATGGGGCCTAGGTCCTCTACAAGTGAAGTGAGTGCTCTTAACTGCTGAGCCATATCTCCAGTACCCTCCTTTTTTTTCTTAGACAAGATCTCCCTATATTCCCAGGAGGCCTAAAATGACAAAGCCAGTCTTGATCTCACAGAGAATCACCTGCCTCCTTTTTTCAAGTTCTGAGATTAATGGAGTACACACTGTGCTTATGACTCTTTGTTAAAAGAGGAGACAAATCCCAAAAATGAAAAATAAAAGGTAATAAATATCATATTAATCATGCCACTTCATTTTCTGTATGTCCTTATCATTTTTAATAACGAGACTCCATAGTTGCTTGAGAACTTATGAAAACTTGAATTTATTCAGTTTTATTTCTTTATTTATATATGTGTATAGTGTGTGTGTGTGTGTGTGTGTGTGTGTGTGTGTGTGTGTGTGAAGGTATGTGAGTGTCATGGCCCTCTATGTCGAGGAAATAAGACAAACTTTGTTATGGATCCTTGCCTTCCACCATGTAGGCAGGGTCTCTGCTGTTTGCTTCTGTGCGACCAGGCTAATTGGCACAATTGATTCTCACACTCTTCCTTTTCCTAATTTACACCTTGCCATGGGAGCACTGGGGTTATCAACATGCACCATCATGTCCAGCTTTAATTGGGTTCTGGGGATTCAAACCCAGGTCTTCATGCTAACCAGGAATGTTTTACCCTTTTCCACTTCTCCCTAACTGTTGAGTCTCTATCTTTATTTATTTATTTATTTATTTATTTATTTATTTATTTATTTGTTTATTTATTTATTTATTTTTTGGTCTTTTCGAGACAGGGTCTCTCTATAGCCCCAGCTGTCCTGGAATTAGCTCTGTAGACCAGGCTGGCCTTGAACTCACAAAGATCCGCCTGCCTCTGCCTCCCAAGTGCTGGGATTAAAGGCGTGGGCCACCACACCCAGCAAGTCTCTATCTTTAAATGTTAAAACTTCTTATAATGCTGAAAACCCTGAATTACTGTTATCATATACCATCATGTCATGACCTCTGGTACAGAGGGAGAAAAAAGCAGATATATTTTCTAGAATGTTACAGTTGAAATTAAATGTTATCTCTTATGTTTTTTCTATACAAATTTGCATACCTCTGTATTTAATATATTTATATTTAGTCATGGATTTTTTTATTTTGACTTTGTATAAAATGATTTTTATCTCTAGAAATTCAATTAGGTGTTTTACATTTTCTGTTGGGCACAATTATTATTTAATTAATAACAAACTATTGTTTGAATAATTGAAATTATTGTATAATGTATATTATCTAATCTAAGTATTTTAGCCAAATTTAATTAAAAGCTGTAAGTAAAATCATGGAGACATTGAAACTTTTGTATCTAAAAATTAAAAGTCATTCTTCTTTCTTACTTATCTCAGTATTGTGTATTCACACAAAATAATCATTCCTTTTTTAAACTCTGACTTGGTAAGAAACATGAAGGAGGCTAAGTGTCTTAGAGCTTTTTAGATTTTGTGTTATATTTTATACAAATAAACCAATTCCATAGTCCTTTACCATTTTTACTTCTTCCAACTCTTGTTTTTCCAAAGTATTTTAAAGCTGGTAACTATATTAAAATATTCCAATAGCTAATGAGGTGGCTCATTGGCTGAAAGTGCTTGCTTAGGAGTATGATGACCTGATTTTCAATTCCCATCATCAGCACAGAAATAGTTACGTATGATGCATGTGCCCATAAATCCAGCATCCGCTGGTATGGAGAGAGAGAGGGAAGAGACAGGTTGATCTGAAGAGCTCACTGGTCAGTCAGCCTAGGTGAAGCAGTGAGCTTCCCATTCAATGAGATATACTGTCTCAAGATAGGTGAACTGTAACAGAAGAAGACAGCCTCTGTTCTGTTCTGGCCTCTGAATGCATAAGCACATATTCATGTGCATGAACCAGACCTCTAACTTACACACTCTTGCTCCAATCATACACAGCACAAATCATAAAAAAATGAATAAAAATTAAATATGCGAAGAGTTGGAGGGCTGTGGTGAATAACCGATGGGTGGGCTGTGGGAAAGAGTGCTTGTGAAGGGCTGTAATGGGTCAGAGAAGCTGGAATCCAGCAGGCATCAGAGAGGCCCAAGGTAAGGCATTCTTGAGTGCCTTTATAAAGCACTCTTTTATAAAGCAATAGGGAATATTTGCTGCTAGTATTATTTAATTTGATAAGTACTTTTCTGAAATGAGGGCAGAAAATAAAAAAAATCAATTATACAATTCATATCTTCTTGATATTTGGGAAAGATTCATTGCTATTTTCTGTATATACTCAGAGTAAGACATGTGTTCTGTAGTTTGACAAATTCTGAAAAATGTATCATGAGACTCTCATCCTCTTACCAAGGTTATGGCATCACTTTATGCATTTCTCCTTACACTGTTAGTTAAGATGTCCTCTATTCCCAAGTCCCAGGAACCACTGATTCATCAGTTCATAAGTTCTCCAATTTTATCACTCACATAACTTAGCCATGGACCTACACAGGAAGTAAAGTGATGATTTTTCATTATTTCCCTTACCATCCAACCACAGTCTTCTTTAATTTTTTTCCTGTTCAGTATTCTTACCCTCTATACATACAAGTTAATAGCCAAGAAAGTTATTGGCAAATACTCACTCTGTCTGTTGCTTTCCTTTTCATTCTTCTATGTTGCCTATTGCAGAACAAATATATAAAAGTAATTCCATACATTAGCCTAGCTTATGATATATATGTTTATTTAGGAATTAGTTCTGAATTAATTGGGCACTAAAGATGAAAATAAGGGAAGTCTCTGATGTAAACAAGTTACTAACTACTTTTTGTTGATATTTCATTTAAGTAAATAAAATATGAATTTTTTCGTTTTTCTTTTCTCTATGCCAACACCTGCAGAAATAACTGTGCAGCCAACTGTGGAAGAAGCCTCTGACAACTGCACTCAAGAATGCCTCATCTTGGGCCACTCCGATGCCTGCTGGATGCCAGCTTCGCTGACCCATCCCAGCCCTTCACAGGCACAGACCTCTGCTCTTTGCCACAGCCCACCCCAGACCCAGACCTCGGTTCGTCGTCGCAGCCCTCCAGTGACCCAAACCATTGCTCTGTGCCACAATGCCCCAGTCACCCAGGTTATTGCACTATGCCACAGCCCACCAAGAGGGCAGTCCTCTGCTCTCCACCACAGTCCTCCTCTAGCTCAGGCTTCTGCACGTCGCCGCAGTCCACCACCAGCACAGGCCCCAGCCATCTGCTACAGCCCTCCCCTGGAGCAGGCTGTGGTTATTCACCGCAGTCCTCCTCTGCCCCAGACCTCTACATTCCATCGCAGCCAGACGCAGCCACCAATGGGTTTGCAGCAAGGATGGGTGCATGGTACTGGGGGTGATGGACTACATCCCCTTGATCAGGGATTACACAGTAGTACAGGAGTTCACTTTTACACCAGGTCTGAAAGGCTTCATCCCAGTGACAATTCAATCAAAGTCATTCAGTTGACTACCTTTACTTCGGGTAAAAGGGACAAAGTCTCTAGGGCTGATTCTCCGATTATTGAAGAAGATCCTTTGTAAAGCTAATGTGGATATTTCACATTTTCAGACAGATGTATATATTCAAAGTTTAACATTCAATTTTAATGAATATTCCAAATTGTTAGGTTTGTAAATAGTTCTGTAAATAGAAACAGATACCAGGATAAGTCCAGAGCTAGACCCTTAGTCAAAAGACAAAAATGCAATTAATTTTTATTTGATGATTAAATTAAAAAAAATTAAATATTTACATCCCTCTGAACAGAAAGGCTTATTATGTCAGAACTTAATGTGTAGTGTATAGTATTTCTGATGTACTAAAATGGATTATTTTTTTACCAGTGTGTGTAATATTCCTGAGTTTTTCCATTTTGATTTTTGTGGGCCAAGTACTTAGCAAATGGAAAACTAGCAAATATCTGATTTTCCAGGTTTACCATTTTTACCATTAGTTTATTTAAAATTTTATGTTGATAAAATTATGTGATCTAATTACTGCAGGATTTTTCTTTGTCTTTAAGTTTGATCTACCTTCAGTTTTTCCAGTTTTTCTTTTTGTTGGTGCTTACATTTCTACATTCAAAAATGTACATAAGGAGTGTAAATAAATGTTTTAAAGTTTTTTCTCTATTGCCGTTTTTTATGTTTTCTACTTTTATTTCAAGAATACATTGATATAATTTGTATATAGTGTTTTTTCCAAAAATAACATATCTACTGTACAGATCTACATGGAAAACTTTTTCTCTACTCTTTAGTAGAGTTCGAGACACTGAAGTGCAATAGCTGTGCCCGTATTAGGCAACTACATGCCATAATGGGCATTTTTAAATGTACATTTGTAGTGTAATGTAAAGTACATCAGAAATAATCGTGTAAAACCTGCCATTTTAAGCCTATAGCCCCAGTAGAAATTTGGTAATTGTTTTCTGGAATTTGTATATAAAAATTCTAAATAAGGTGGATACATTCAATGAATTGTTAACTTACAGCTTTTGCTGTAAAGTACTATATTCTAAGGAAGATTGGGGTGATTTAAATATTGATTTGACAGCTCAACTGGCTGTTAATGGAAGGTGTTCAGTAAAATGAACAACAAATACAATTGTACATAAAAGCCCATATTAAATACAGAAACTAAGGGATTTTTATTATTCTAGCTCAATTTACTGAAGAAAACTACTGAAAACAAGATGAAAAACAGGAAAGAAGGTTTTAAGAGACAATTATAAATCTATACCAAATTTATTATAGCACAGATTTTTAAGGAGATGTGCAGAGGGAGAAATAAGGTACATGACCGCTGCTTCTTGGGGTAAATGAGAATACCCCAACAACACACACAAAATGACAAAATCTAATATATGAAAAATACATTCTAAGAAAAGAATATACTAATATGGAAACACTAGTTTCCACTTGTTGCCTACTCTTTAATTTCTGTTTTTGTCTATTTAAGTGGTATGTGCACATTTCATAAACTTGAAACAACATCGACTTATTTTTTTTCCATAACAAATGCAAGAAACTCTCTTGTTTCAGTATCATACTAAATCAAGAATCAATTGATGTTGGGGTTGGGGGGTATTTCTTGTTGATTAAATTAGATGTAGACATTGTAATGTGTAACTTGAAGATACGAAATTTATGATTAAACCGTGTGTAAATTTTGTAATATAAACTGTGGTAAATGTATAATTTCACTGATAATGGTTTCCACTGAATGTTGACAAAGTTTCACTTCATGTGCCCAGCAGTTTTAAGTAGTGTTTTGTGAATCAATTGTTCCCCTTGTGAAGCTCTTTAGATTTTATATGATTTGTTGTGTAGAATACCTTCTTAACTTTTAACAGCTAGAGTTTAAATAGTGAAATTTCAAATTAATTAGTACCGTTGCTTTCTTGGTCCTTTGTGTTAGTGTCTTAAAGGATTTTAACATACTAGCTTACCGGGTGCAAATAACCCCTGAAGAATTGATGATGTTTGAAATTTTATTGAGATCAGGAAAGTGAATGTGTTCATATTGTTGATGCTATTGTTGTTAATGCAGATGATAAACCTGGGGAAGATAAAGAAACCCAGAATGACAAAATCAGTGCTTCCAGTAGATTTTAGAGTGAGTTATTTTTCTCTCTCTCTAGAGAAAATCTCAAAACCAAAAAAAAAAAAAGGAGAATATGTGAGTGAGAAATTTTTCTTGGTTTAATTATTTACACATTTTTTCTTTCTGCAACTTTATTATAGTTACCTAAATTCACATACATACATTTAAAAGGAAATACAATTAGAAGGTGAAGTCTTATTAAATTCAATATTGATAAATCAAATTCGTATCATGTTGCTAAAAGAAATATGTAATATAAACCAAATTCATATATTATTTGGGGTTTTTTTCTGATTGTGAAACTTGCTGAATTACCAGGGAGGCTCTTATATCCTTATGTTTAAAAATTGGGAAGTTTTGATACCTTTCCTAGACTTATAGGAATGAACAAATATGCCTTCGTTGCCCTTTCTAACTCTGGTTTCATTATCAGATTAGATCGTGTTTAGAAAATTAAATGACTGGGCACTCTCTTCTGGATTTGTATCAGAGAGAAATTTAGTGGAAGCAGGCTTTGCCTAGCCAAAGAGGCAAGGGGTGTGAGCCCAGTTATTCTCCCCTATGCACTCTCTTTCGAAGCTTCCACCAGGGCTGGCCATGGAAATCTGTAATTTCCGTGGTTTCATATTTGATGAGATAATTCTCATCACATTACAAATTCTTTGCATGGATGAAGAGAGCAATAGATTGACAAGTCTTGAAGGTGGCTCTTCTGATAGGCAATATATGTCCATTTTGGAACTTCAAGTTTACTTAATTTGCCATCAGTTAAAAATATTTCCCTCAAAAAAGAAAGATTTGGTTTTGTTTGAAATGAGCACTTCAGTGATTTATAATGTTAAGAAATTTTTAGGTAAAGCTAGTTATTTTACATTGTGGTTATATTAAGTTAAAAATTGATTATTACTTTTCTAGCTGTAGCTTTAACATAAACATTTGTAACTGTATTCAAACACAGTGTATCTCATATGCTAAATCCACACTGTGTCAATTTATGAAAGCTAACATTTACATATGATACCAACAATGTAAACAATTTGGAAAGTACACTTTGATAGTCTCATTTTGTGGTTTAACACTTTCATTTTAGTTATGCCAATTCAGTTAGGAAAATAATCGTTAAATGATGAGTGCTTTGAGCATTGGCGACAGTAGGGTGAGCTTCTGTCTTCTCACACTATTTCACAGGCACTTTCATGAAAATGGGGAAAAAGTAGATTTAAAAAGTCACAAATTGAGCAGTCTTTAAAATACAATAATTTCAGGTTAAAATGTCATTGATTTCAGAATAGATTCAATGTTATTTTCCCCAAGCATATTTCAACAGTAGTGTTTTAAAAATTATTTTATTAAGACTGAGTGTGCATATATCTACTGGTAGATACTTATGAAAACCTGGGAGACTTTGCACTCTTCTTATTTATATTTTCATCATTTCTTGTTTCTATTTTCTGCAAAACCATATTTAGTTTCACTTAAGTAAACATTTTCTCACACACACACGGCACTGTTTTGTCTGTTTCTAAGTGGTCCGATTGGCCTGTATATGATAGGAGCAAGAGAAGCTGACTACAGTGGATGGAAACTATGTTATAATATGTGCCAATTACCACAACACAGACTCTTATGTGGAGACCTTAAAATATTCATCCAGCTTTCTTACTCTAACCGTTCATGTGTTTTCCATAAATGTGATTGTTAAAAGTAATGCAAGTTTACAACAGTAGTCGATAAGACTGCTCAGAAAAATGTGTGTGCACAAATTTAAAAAAAAGGCAATTGTTTAGTGATCGTATGTGATACTTTTAGAAACAAATTGTGAAATTTATGCAGTCCCTGCTTAAATTATTTGAAATTTTATGAAATATGTATTTGTGCTTGTATTTGGGAAAAAAAATTATCTTCTGTGACATCATACAGCATCTAAAAGTGAATAGTATCTGAAGTTCTAGCTTTGGGGACAAGAAGATTGGCTACTTTACAGACTAGAATGGCAGTATGTAGTCCAGCGGCAAATGTGCATTAATTGTTCTATTTCCGGTTGTGTATTGCATGTTTTCTTATTCATTGATATAGATATTAATAAAGTTATGAGAAATTATTACATGATTTTATGTGATTATATTGGTTTGTATGTGTATTTTTAATTCAACAACCAAAATTTGGACTGGGACACATGGCAAATTCCAAGGAGGTCCTGGATTCAGACACCGGCACAGAAAAAAGAAAAGAGAAAAAAAATATTATGTTTTATGTTAAACTATTTTTTAAATATACATACAGTAAAATAAAATTGTAAGTTGATGGTGGAATATTTTTACAGTAAACTCACTTTTTAATTTACTCTGATATAATTGCAATATTGTTAAACAATAATGTATTGTTTTTAAATACTTATTTGCAGGGCTGGAGAGATGGCCTAATGGTTAAGAGCACCAACTGCTCTTGCAGAGGACCCTGGTTCGATCCCCAGCACCCAAATGGCTGCTGAGAACCGTCTTTAACTCCAGTTCCATGGGAATCGGACACCCTCTTCTGACCTCCGCAGCATTGCATGACAAGGGTGCAAAAACCTACATGCAGACAGTACATTCATACACATAAAAAATAAAAATTAAAAAATAAGTTATTTGCCTTTTACAAAGCAAACTTAAGATATAATTATATATTCCATATTAGATAGATTTCATTACTTAATATAGAAGTTCACTGAGTATTTCAATACAAAATCCTTTCTAAATCAGGTTAAGTAATTTTCTGAAAAATGTAAATAATATGTTTGGAACAAAATGACTCCCTCCTAGCCGGACATGGTGGCATACGCCTTTAATCCCAGTGCTCCATAGTCTGGAGGCAGAGGCAGGTGGATCTTTGTGAGTTCAAGGCCAGCCTGGTCTACAGAGAGAGCTCTAGACCAGCTAGGACTAAAAGGAGACCCTGCCTCAAACAAACTAAAATGACTGCCTCCTGACTTCACCTTGTTTGTCTTAATGCCAATATCCTAGCATAAGGAAGCCTACCAAATGGGGACATTTTTAATAAATATGTGATTATTGTTGTCAATTCTATTTGTAGTAAACTTTGAGAACTACAGAATATGTAATCCTGTGGTTTTGTCTGTTATTCTTTTCTGATTCATTTTTTTATTACCATGACATTACTTTATAATTCTTTTTTTTTTTTTTTTTTTTTTTTTTTTTTTTTGGTCCTTTTTGTGACAGGGGTCCTCCCTGTTAGTCACAGCTGGCCTAAGAGCTCTCTTTGTAGACCAAGTTGGCCTTGAGCTCACAGAGATCCACCAGACTCTGCCTCCCAAGTGCTGGGATTAAAGGTATGTGCCACCAAGCCAGACTCAGTTTATAGCCTTCCTTATAGTTTAGACCTGGTAAAGAAAGAAAAAAAAGTAAAAAAAAAAATTTAAAATAAAATATATTTCTTTCCCTCTGGCAATATGAAACTTTAGTTTTAGAGAAAGTATAATATATCTGTAGGATTATTTACATTATTCGCTCTCTGACCCTATGAGTCCTGGACAAAAGTAATTTGTTTAAATTAATTATTCAGGGGCCCAAGAGAGATGGCCTAAGCAGTTAAGAGCGCGTGAACTGCTCTTGCAGAGGAGCACTGGGTTCAATCCGCAGCACCACATGGTGTGTTTGAAAACCGTCCTTTGACTCCAGTTTCGGGGGAATTAACACCCGTTTCTGACCTCCGTGACATTGCATGACACTGGTGAAAAACATTGATACACATAAAAAAAAAAAAAAAAAAAAAAAAAAAAAAAATAATAAAAAAAATAAATAAAAAAAGAAAATTAATTTAATTCGGGGCAGACTAAAGAACTACTAGAATTATATAGATACCTACCCATGATGACCTTAAGAAGAAGCAGCTGGGCGCAAGAAAAATTGAATATAATAAATATATATATATATATATATATTATATTCACTTTTATGAATATATATATTTATAATATAATAATTATATATTATATAATAATAATATAATATTCTTATTCACTTGAATAAATAAAACATTTTGAAATATATATTTCAAAATGTTTTATTTATTCAAGTATTTCATATTATATATTTTTATCATATTCATACCCCTTCATCCTTTCCACCCCCACTTTATAATCTGCTTCTGATTTCATTTCATTTTTATATGCTTTTTAAAAGGACTGTTGAGGGGCTGGAGAAATGTCTCAGCAGATTACATGGTTGTAAACAATCATCAATAACTCCCATTACAGGGTATTCGGCTCCCTCTTCTGGTTTCTGCAGGCATTTCATGACATGAGTGTACTCACATACATGAAGACATAACTCTCCCAAACATTGAATAAATAAATTATTATTTTTTAAAAACGATTGTACAGTCAAATCTATATTTTCACAATTCTCTGGGGTGTGGGTTCTCATTTACAGTCTAGTTAACCTATTAGGGTGTCGTAGTGGTGCAAGCCTTTAATCCTAGCACTTGGGAGGCAGAAGCAGGCAGATCTTTGTGAGTTCAAGGCCAGCCTGGTCTACAGAGTGAGTTCCAGGACAGGTGGGGCTACAGGGAGGCCCTGTCTCAGAAAGACAAAAAAAAAAAAATCAAATCAGTAAGAAAAAAGGACTCTCCCTCTCCAAGCATCTATCAGTTGTCAATACATCCTCAGCTAATGCTGGGCCTTTCAGCTCATCATCCCATCTATGCTGAGCCACTCTCTAGCTTGGGTTTGCCCAGGTCTCGTGAATGGTACTGTAAGTGCCATGGATTCATAACTACATATGTTCTTTGGTGACTAGAAAACACAATTTCCTTGTATTCATTTTCCACCTCTGGCTCTTACACCCTTTAAACCTCCACTATCACAATGATTCCTGGGACTTAGGAAGAGAAGCTATGACATAGGTGTCCCATTAAGTTTGACCACCCAACAATTTCTTATTCTCTGTATATTTACCAGTTGTGGGTTTTTGTATTAATCACGATCTGCTAAAGAAGGATCTACTATAGTGAGAACTGGAAGATTCACTAATATACTGGTAGAGCAATAAGTCATTATGAATCAGTTTAATACTATTACTATTTAGCAGAATGCTAGTAGTAGACTTTCTCCTATTGCCTGTCACCTGTCTAGTCACAGGTTTTAAAAATAATCCACAAGCTTACATCCTCTAATGGTTAGGAGTTGTTATAAACCACATGATGACCCTGTCATACTTAACAGAAGAAAATGTAATTCATGGATTAACATACCATACAAACATCTGTGTCTATACCAATGTAACCTACCATAACAACTAGTAATGTTTAAATACCTATATACCCAATTGCGAGTGCTTCATTAGTAGGATCGAAAGGCTATATATTATACTGTTTAAAAACCTATATATCTAATTGCATGTGCTTCATTAGTAGGATGGAAAGGTTATGCCTGGACAAGGTGGCAGCCCATGAAAGAAAACAGCCAGAATTGACTAGAGACCAAGACAACAGCTCTAGAGAAAGTAGACTGTTCATCTCATCCACGTGAGGCCCTTTTCTAAGCCTAGGGAACAATCTGTGGAAGAGGAGGCGCGGTAGAATGTAAGGGCTGTGATTGGGGTGAAAGGTGAAACTATAACAATATAGACTGGACACTCATTTGATCAACTTGATTGAACATACAAGCTCCCGCCCCCCCCCCGGCTGGATGGTAGGACCCATGAGCTGTATGGGTTTGGGCACAACTGCTCGCAAATTGGTTTTACATGAAGGATGCTTGTACTCACAAATTATCACTTATTGTTAAAAAAAAAAAAGAAAAAAAAACAAAAAAAAAAAAAAAAAAAACAGAAAGATGCAGAAAAGTTACGGCAGAATGCATGATCTGGGATGGGTAGGGGTGGGGCGGGGTGAAGGAAAGGGGATATACGCCTGAACTGAATTGGAAAATGATGTATGAAATACACAAAGCATCAATAAAAAAAAATAAAAATTAAAAAAAATAAAAAATAATTATAAAACTAAAAAAAAAAATGATAACAGTAACAGGTATGGACTCCATCTTGTTAATCATGCTTTAAGTCCTATCAGCATGTAGTTACTTCCAAAATATGTGTGTCACTATTTTCCAGTGGGCATATTTTGCCAAATCAGTTGTTCTGGTAGCTTACAGTTTTCACAAATGTGTAAAGTTGTTGACGACTTTACTGGGAAGAAAAATGTCTTACTAGAAATTACTGTGGAATATTCCTTCTAGTTTTTCCACAAATGGAAACCTGAATAGGATAATACTTTTATTAAATATATTGAAGTTAACATTGTTATTGTCAGAGCAGGTCAAATTGATTAACTATATAAATTTCTTGGACACAATGACATTTTCTTTGAAATAAAACAAACATAATCAAATCTAATGCAAGCAGATATCTTCAGAATTTTACTTTTCTATTTTGGATCACAAATTCCATACCCAAATAAAATATCTGACCACAATAACTACATGAAAACAAATGCAATTTCACTTGTGTATTGGCTTGATTACTTTCAGATGTGAGCAAATATTTTTAACATTTTTGTGAGTTGAAGATATGGCCAACAAATAGCAAAAGAAAGAGTTTGATTACCTGCAGTCTATCTTTGGAACCATTAATTGTGTATTTACCTAAGTAACTTACATTAGTAGCTTTTATTCACACACACACACACACACACACACACACACAAATGGGGTAATAATACAGATTTATCAAATACAAAATACTGTTTGCCCCTATATTTTTTAATAAATGATACAAGATGATACTGGTGGACTATCATCAACTAAAATCCACAGTGTTGGTGGACGGGGAGATGACTCAGCAGGTAAGAGCACCGACTTCACTTGCAGAGGACCAGAGTTCTATTCCCAGCACCCACTTGGCAGTAAACAACCATTCTTAACTGTAATTCCAGGAGATCCAACACCCTCTTTTGTCTTCTGCAAGCACTGAAGGACACAGGCGCACTTATGCACAAGCAGATAATACAATAGTAAACATAACAATATAAAAATAGAATAAGTATTAAAAATAATAAAATCCAGAGTGTCTTCGAGTTTACTTAATGTCCTTCAAAATTATAGTGAAACAATTACTCCAAATGTTTTTCAATAGATCTCAACAATATGCACTTCATGAATTTCTAGTCTCTGGCAGGATTTAAGAAAGGCACCTTCTTCATAATCTTGATGATCATACAGATGGCCACCTTAATATTTCATTTTAATCTCTCAGTTTGTAAAAAAGAAATTTATATTCTCTCCCATGAAGTTTCTTCTTCAGCAGATGATGATTTATATAGAGACCCAGAAAGTAATAAATTGTGAGTTTCTCAACTGAAGTGGGACACCCATATCATAGCCTCTCCTCTCAAGTCTCCCACATATACAATGAAAATAATAAATAAAAAATAAATGTATTAAAAATAAATACTGCAGAGATGAATCAATCCTCCAGTAATCCCAGTGTTCAAGAAAGAACAGAAGATCTGAGGAACAAGCCGGCTAGTTAGACTATCACAGTCAACAAGCTCTTGATTCACTAGAGGCCTTAAGTCACTATACAGAGTGAAAACTGATCAAGAAAGACACTGGATTTCAATCTCCGGTCTTTAAAAGCAAAAACATGCACACAAACCTACACACATCCATTTACCTATACATATGAGGACATGCATACATAGATATGCACACCATAAATATGGATAGTCCAAATATTCACTATCAAATAATAAACAACATGAGAAAATGAACTGATTTTTCATTAGCTGAAATATATTTCATATAATATATAACCTGTGTGGTTTTATATTAGAATACTTCTACAAATATCATTCATAGATATAGAGCTAATTATACTGTAATTGCCCAAAATATTCTTACTATTGCATTATTTTAATAAAAATAAATTGCAAGAGAAATCATGTGACTAATTTCTAGGTACAATGATAATAAGTATTGCTGCATACACTGCATATTTTCCAAAGAAAGCATTTGCATTAAACACAATGAAATGAACAACTTGTCATAAGCTACTCCTTCTATACTACCAAAGCTCATCTTCCTACAGATCACAATCCATTTAAAATCCTAGTTTTTTTATTAAAATTAAAAACACTTAGCTTCATTAATACCTTTGTCTTATCCAGTGTGTCCAGTAAGATGCCGAAAATACTATACATAGAATTATTGGTTTCTCAGGAACTTTTCTGAAAATGCAACTTTCGATTGTAAGGAAAAAAGACACTAAGTAATTACACTATGGTTATTTTGAATCTCGAATGTCACATGAAGTTCAGTGTGTTGGAATATGTTTCCTAGGATAGGAGATTTTGATAGATGTTGCCTAGTCAGAGATCTTAGTGGCAGCTTACTTCCAATGAAGAATGTTAACCTCCAGGACATGGCTAATTATATCAGAGGCTTTGTTCTGCCAAACACTCTCATCATTATATGCTATTTTGCAAACGATTATAATAATTGACCCAATCACGCAATACAATATCTAAAACTGAAACAAAATTAAACCTTTTTGTTTAAGTTAATTTTCTCAGTTTGTTCTAGTAATATAAAACTAATACATTCAATACTAGCCAAAAGAAGCAAACATTCAGTCACCTAGCATACTTATCTATTTATGCTACTGAATACATGAGATGAACCCAAGAAATTGATTTATTTAGAAAAATCTTATCTTTGATATTTAAAATCTCACAGTAAAATTAATTCGATCTATTAGAATTGTTAGGTAATATCATAATTTGATTTCTATTGCTGTGATAAAATACCATCACCGAAACATCTTATATAAAAATGAGCTTATATTATTTTATGGTTCAAAATCTAGAGTCCATAATGGATAGGAAAGCATGGAATATCAGCAGGAGGAAGAAGCTAGCTGATCACATCTTTACCCAAATATAGGAAGCAAAGGCAGAGAAAAAACAAGAAGTTATATGAGTCCATCTACACTTAAAGCCTGGGCATTAGTGACATACTTCTTCCCACATTATGGTGCCTCTTAAACTTTTCATAGCCTCTAAAATAATGGTACTGGCTAGAAGCCATGTGTTTAAATATGAGAGCCAATGGGGGCTATTTCTTATTCATATCAACATATTTCACTCCCAAATACACCTAAGCTTATAGTCCTCCCATGGCATAAAATTCATTTAATTCAAATTCAAGTTTCCATAGTTTTTGATTGTTTTCGCAGAGCTAAAAATTCCATAGTTTCTTTGAGACCCAGGGGAGTATCTTAATGGTAACTACCTTAATTTAAAAAAGAAAGAAAGAGGGGCTGGAGAGATGGCCTAGCGGTTAAGAGCGCCGACCGCTCTTACAGAGGACCCGGGTTCGATCCCCAGCACCCACATGGCGGCCGAGAGCCGTCTGAGGCTCCAATTCCAGGAGAACTCCAGCTCCAGGGGAATCCGAGACCCTCTTCTGACCTCCGCGGCATTGCACGACACGGGTGCACAGACCTGCATGCAGACAGTACATTCATACACATACAGAAATAAAAAAAAAAAAAGAAAGAAAGAAAATATACTTCCAATCTACAGTGACATGCATTTAATGGGCCTTCATGTCTCTACTTCTACAGTTTTACTGACTATATTACACATCTCTCCCTTTGGCTAATTTTACTCTCTTCACTCAATTCTCCTTGAAAGATATTTCCCTACTCTGGGATCTTCCACATGCTGCGGTTTCTATCACAATCCAGGCTTTGTCTTCAAAGTTTCATGGAACAGTCTCTCACGGATTTCTCACAGGTATTCTGTTCCTGCAATAAATTACCTGGCCACATTGGCCCTCTAAAACCCTGGATCAAGGATCCACCCACTCAATCTCTCATCTTCCAGAAAACACTAGGTATTGAATATCATTCAGCCATGTTCTTTGAAAATTTACAACAGACCATCTTTCTTTCATGTTCTTGTATTTTGATTTTCATGTCCATCTTATAAATGATTAGTACAGTCTCCATTGTCCAAATACCTAATAAGATTCTAATCATGATTACTTATTTATTAATAAGTTTGCATTTTTTACAGCTCCTGGTTTCTGAATTCTCAACAGAATCAACTTTATTATCTATTCACAGCACATAACTTTTCTAGTCCTAATGCCAAGCCTCTTAGAGCAGCTGCAAATTAGTCATGATGCTTCCACCTATCAAGATATTTGTTATAGCAACACCTCTCCTGGGTACCTGTGCTAGGTAGCTTTAGTTGTCAGATTGACACTCCTGGTTTGAGGGAACATCAGTTGCTATTTGTAGCATATTTTCCTCAGTAAATAAGAGACATAAGAACTTGATATCAATGATATACAGAGTGAAAGGCTAATGTAATTTTTAAAAATGAAATTCTGATTGTTTTCTCCCTCAAGTTGGAACTATAGCATAGTTAAGCACATTGACAACTCCTATTTAATGTAGTAAAATTTAGCTCGGGCAATAATGCAAGAAAAGAAATTAAAGGCATAGAGATTTAAAAGAATGAAATAAAACTGTCTCTATTCACAGACATACTGGGCTATAAAACTAACAAAAATGTGTGTGGCATCTACATGCTGAAAATAAAATCTAAATGAAGAAATTGAAATATATATATTTAAATGGACAGAGGTATATCGGTTTCACCACTTGGAAAAGTCAATATTATTCTGAGGTCAGTGTCCTCCAAATTGCTTTCTAATCTCAGTGTACACTCACCAAAAAATTGCACAGAAATCCCAGATGTAACCTCAAGAAAAATCCCAGATGGATTTTTTGTATGTAATCAAAACAGATGTATAATTTAAATTGCAAGGTAAAATAATTAAAATTTTAAAAATTGAAAAAGAAGAAACGATGTTCAGGATTAATTTGACAATTTCAGAATTTGCTCTAAAGTATCACTGATCATATTTAATGATAATTACACATTAGCAAAATGACAATTACATAGCTGTATTGAAAGCAATGAAGGGAATGGTTATCACAATGAAGGAAATTACTTTTCAGTAATTTTTAAATACAATGTAGAAAATATAGACTTTGCAAATTGGAATGAAACAACTGAAGGTCCACAGACCAAATGAAAACTTAAAACATGTGTAATGTTTCATATTTTAAAATCAATAAGTCAGAATCAATCCACAGTGGAAATGCAATTGTGAAACAATTACTCCAAATGTTTGTCAAGAGATCTCAACAATATGCACTTCATGAATTTGTAGTCTCTGGCATGATTTAGGAAATACACCTTCTTCATAGTCTTGCTGATCATACAGATGGCCACCTTAGTATTTCATTTTTTTTTTAATTTTTTTATTAATTTTATTTATTTCTGTATGTGTATGAATGTACTGTCTGCATGCAAGTCTGTGCACCCGTGTCGTGCAATGCCGCGGAGGTCAGAAGAGGATCTCGGATTCCCCTGGAACTGGAGTTCTCCTGGAATTGGAGTTTCAGACGGTTCGTGGCCGTCATGTGGGTGCTGGGGATCGAACCCGGGTCCTCTGCAAGAGCGATCAGCGCTCTTAACCGCTAGGCCATCTCTCCAGCCCAGTATTTCATTTTAATCTCTCAGTTTGTAAAAAAGAAATTTATATTCTCTCCCATGAAGTTTCTTCTTCAGCAGATGATGATTTATATAGAGACCCAGAAAGTAATAAATTGTGAGTTTCTCAACTGAAATGGGATGCCCATATCATAGCCTTAGGATATAGGACATAATACATGAAATTTGGTAAGTAATCTATGGTCTGCTGCAGATATGGGATGGAGCCTCAATAATATGAAGATATATTGTATAAAATACACAAAAAATTCATTAAAAATATATTAAGGAAACAAGTTGGATGGATTTTATAAATACTAATCTCAAGCAAGACGAAGGAATGCATTACTTGTTTTGTTCCTGTCCTTAAAATACACATAGCCCCATATCTAACAAAGGCAAGAAAAATCAAATCATAATTTTATGATTTTATAAAGCCTTTTTTTAAACTTTAAATAAAAATACATATAATAAAATAAATTTGATCACATATATACTTATTAGACATCATGTTGCACTGGGAACACATCATGTCTGCACTCAAACCTCATTGCCCACTATTGTGTGGACTCTATCATACAATACTTAAATTAGCCCTTGAATTCATGTTTATATTTTTCTTTTTCTTTTCTTTTCTTTTTTTTTTTTTTTTGGTTTT
>VZQC01005843.1:631070-668312 GCA_009823505.1 Rhizomys pruinosus
TTCGTTGGTTGGCCTCCTTTTTCAGTGTTTCTACTTCCTTAAGGTGTTTGTTTTTTTCTCTCTCTCGTTCTTTCTGGAGTTTGTCAATCTCTTCCTTTAGCTTGTTATTGTATCCCTCTAGGTCCTTTTTGAGTTTTTCATTCTCTCTCTTTACTTCTCTGAATTCTTCTTTAAATTCTTTAATTTCTCTGCGTAGGTCTGCAATTAGTCCTCTAAGGTCTGTTTCTTGGGTCACCTCCAGGGGGATCTGATTGTAGCTGTCTCCTACCAGGTTGGTAGAGCTTGGTGCGGAATTATCCTGCACCTTTCCCATGTCTTCTCTTCGTCGTCTCCCTAGCATGTGGGTTTACCTTTTGTGATTCAAATCCCAAATGCCTTTTCAGTTTGTTGAAGGCTGAAAGCTTGTTTTATTTTGCTTGCCTCCTTCCAATGCCTTTTTTTTCCCTTCCTTCCCTCCTCGTTGTTTATGGAGTGTTGACTTGTCTAGTTTGCAGGCTTTCACTTTTGTTTATATATTGGATACTGAAAGTCTCTTCCTTTCCTTCCTGGACCAGTGGCGGGCTGGTCCTGACCCCCCTACCCTGCTCAGGACCAGAATATGGCGTCTGCACCTCATGTTTATATTTTTCTTACTAAAATTATAGCATTTTAAGAAACTGTTTAAGAAACAGAAAAATTAAATCACTAGAATTTATGTTTGCTCTCTTCATGAGGGTCCAGATACCCTCTCTATGGGAATCTGCTACTTATAATGTATTGTTACAGGTTTCAGAAATTAAACTCCACATGAAAACCATACTTTTCAAATCTCTTTCTCTCACACACATTTAACTTCGGTGAAATATCAGTATACACCATAGAAAACAGAGCATAATCTGAACTATGTTTCCCAGAACCACCATCTGTATCCTCAGCATCATTGGCTGCACAGAGCTGGCAGTAGGAAATATTTTGTCAAAGGTGAGGTATGAATTCCTACCTGGTTTTATTTTTTTCTATTACTTCTTTTTTTTTTATTTTTAACAATAAGTAATAATTTATGTGTACAAGCATCCTTCTTGTGTCCTTGTGTTCTGTGTATATCTTTTACATATAAAATCCAATATATACCTTTATTTCCCAAAGAAGATAAAATCAACTAAAGGCTAGTTTACTTGAAAACCAAGTGCCCTAAAAGTAAAAATAATATAAATATATAAAGAAGGAAAGACATACATATAATTAGTATTCTAACATATTAAACAGTATGATAAAGTGAAAAATTCATTGCTAAAGAAAATCAGCATATATATATATATATATCTCAAAGCAAAATAATTTATTCCTTTTATTTTGATAAAATATTTTGTGAAATAAAATTAGAACAACTTGTTATCAATTATACTTTTATAAAATGCCAAATTCCCAAAAGATGAAATATATTACCATAAAACCTAAAACAATATGCTTATATTTTAGAATATATGTGCGACTAGTTTGCCAATCATTATTTTCACATAAATCTGTAACATAAATAAATGTTTGATTATAACATTTAAATTTTTCTGTGGCAGTAGATACACAATGAAAAGATAAATAAGTTAAGATAACATAAAATAAAAGGGACAGGAAAGGGTAGAAGTAAATAATTTGTATAAGAAAAATATAAATTGGCAATAAATACCTGGGTGATGCCTAAGATGTCTTGCTGGGAAATTAAAAATTAAAATAAGTGTGAACTACAGTTTTCACCCAGTAGATTTACAAAATTTATAAGACTATATCACTATTTCTGGCAAAGATGTATATGGATTTGAGAAATATTTTAATTTCTTTGGAAAAATAAACTTGCACGAATGTGAAAAATATATTAAAATATATTATGGTTCATCATTGGACTCTTCTTTTAATATCTATGTTTCTCTTTCTCACCCTTTTTCCCAACCATTTCTTCCCTCCAAGACTTGTCTCTTATTACTCTGTTCTGTCATTTATTTTTTCTGTCCTTCCCTCTTTTCGTTTGTTCTAATCTTACACTGATGTATATGCTTACTGGGAATATCTATCTACCTATCTATCTATCTATCTATCTATCTATCTATCTATCTGTCTGTCAGTCCGTCCATCTGTCTGTCTTTCTGTCTATCCATCCATTCATAGTGGAAATATGAAGTACTCACTAAATTGGGAAATAATAGAAATAATATGAATACTAATCATCAAATTAATGTCAATTGTAAGCATCAGTTAATGTCTTTCTGCTTTGAAAGACATGATTGTAAGGGCAGCAAGTTTTTCTGACCACTTTTTTTCCTGGCTAATCTGTTTTTGCTCCCAGGGAAAGTAGTCTATCAAGAAGCCACATCTAAGCACAGCTTTTAAAGTAAGACACAGTAGGTAAGGATTCACTGTATCATATTTATTCTCAATAAATGAAATGTGAGAAGGTGTAGAGTGACATGATCAAAAGCATAAAAGAAACAAATCTAAAAGGCGAAGGAATAATTCACATTTATTTTTTGCAGTAATAATGGGTATTTAATTAAAAATAATAATGACACTGCAAATTCAACTAGCACAATGTTATCCATGTTTGTGATTATATATAAAATCATTTTCTTTTTTATATATTTTCTTTTTTTAATTTATTTCTACTGAGATATTGTGAATTACAGCAAAAAATGCACATTGTGAGTAAGATTCTACATTTCTGGTGTGACATCATGAGAAATTTGAGTTCTTTGTATATTTTTATTGATTTTTTGTGCATTTCATAAAAAATATCTTAATTATCTACATCTACATCCTCTTCCACATAAACTCATGTACCTTCCCATTGGATTTTACACATTCTGTCATATAGATTAAGACCTAACAATTCATTTGTGTTCCCAAATGTCCCTCCGTGCAAGATCATCCACTGAAATCTAGTCAGACTATATAGAGAATGTTTCCATTAAAGAACAACTTTCTTTATCCCAGCAGTAATCAGCTGTCAAGAGTCCTTTGAAGACGTTTTAGGCCTGATGTCCATTTTCCCAGTTCTATGCTGACTGTTTCTGAATTTGCATGGGTCATGTGCATGATGATGCCATTGTTGTAATATCATGTAAGCAAGTTCACAAAGACCTGAACACTCTCTTTCCTTATGATCACGAACCACCCCTGACTCTTACAGTATGTCAGCATCTTCTTCAACAATGGTCCTTCAGCTATGGGTGAGGCTTAATTTAGAAGTCATCTCCAGGGATATGCTCTCTGCAGGCTCTTTTCCCCTACTCTTTGGCCTTCTATGGCCTTCTGTATGCACGGTAATCTGTTGCATGAGAAGGGTTCAATTCTAAGAATTAAGGGATGTAGCAGTACTCTCTAAACCCTGTTTCAGAGTATAATGATCCTCATGTATAGAGGTTCTATTGAAGATATGTAACTTTTGGCTGGGCATCTCTCAGGCATATCTTCTCTATGTGTGGCCAGTTGTGAAACTCGGTAATAATGTCCATATATTGCAAAAAGGAACTTTGGATGAGGGTTCAATGTTATACTTGTCTTTAAATATATGGATCCATATTTAAGACACACTTAGAAATTACATTTTCCAGGGATAAGAGAGAGATAGAGTTTTCTCTAGGACCTACAACCTCTCAAGGCTTGTGTATTTGGCTATGTTTACAGTACCACACATGAGTCCCCTTTCATGGATATGGTTTTAAGTCCAATTAGATAGTTGTTAATTTCTCTGTATATAAAAGTGCCACTACTGCACCACTATAGTTTGTTGTGCCTGTCACTGTTGCCATTATTACTATTTAAAGCTGGTTTTGAACACTGACTGATTATTCTCCCTTACCAGCAGAGTATCCTCAGAATTATGAGAACTACTCTACAGGGAGGAGGCTGTCAAGTAAGCTCTAGATCCATTGTCCCAAATAGTTTGTCCGAATTATGTCCTGTCTTCAGGAATATAGAGACCTTGAAGTTCTTGGAAGTAAACTAGGGCTGTGGAAATAACCTGTGTTATTTTGCAGGGGGTTTCTTGATCTACCCTAATATGTTTCTTGTTCTATTGTCTTCATGTAGACATATATTCATGTTTAGATATTATATGTATATATTTCAGTAGTTGTTTGAGCTAATAAATTTCCCTCTGTTTTTTTCATGCTACCAAAGTTTTATTTATTTCTTTTCTTTCTCTCCCTGCCTATCCTTCCTCCTCCTTCTCCAGTTAAAGTATCTCCATTTCCATTTTGATAATACTTGTTTCCTATCCCCCCCCCACTTAGGCTTCTCCTTTCCCTTTACCCCCTTGGTTTCTTGTATATTCTTCCTTCCTCGTTTCCTAGTTGAATAACAAAATTTTCCCCATTTTCTCTCAATAACATCTGTCTCCTATTATTCCCCTCTCTCAGGCTGTTTCTTTTGCTCATCTCTATAATTTTTTACCATTTTCCTGTCATTTGTGGTAACATAAGAATATATAGTCACATACAAGGATTTAGTGTTAAAATCCACAAATGAGACAGGGTACATATAATTCCTTTTTCGGAGACTGTTACTTCACTTAATATAAGGGTTTTTATTTCCACCCCTTCACTTGGAAATTTCATCATTTTTGTCTTTCTTTTCCACTAAATAGAACTCCATTGTGTAAATGTACAACATTTCCATTATCCATTAATCGATGGAGGGAAATTTAAGTTGTTTTCACTTCTTACCTATCTTGAAAAGAATAGCAACAGAAATGGATGTAAAAGTATCCATAATGCAAGATGAGTCATTGGATTATATGCCAAAAGGGGTATGTATGGATTATATCATAGATTCATTGTCAGTATTTTAATTCTCCACACTGCTATCCATAAAGATTGCACAAGTTTGTGATCCCACTAGCAGTGAATGAGTGTTTATCCACACTCTCAGCAACATTTGGTACCACTTGTTCTCTTGATCATTGCCAGTCTCACTGGGATAAGATGAAATCTTATAGTGGTTTTGATTTGTATTTCCCTAATCATTGAGGTTGTTAAACATTTTTTAAAAACATATTTATTTTCCTATGTGTATGCATGTACTGTCTGCATGTAAGTTTGTGCACCCATGTCGTGCAATGTCGCAGAGGTCAGAAGAGGGCGTCAGACTCCACTGGAGCTGGAGTTAAAGATGGTTTTCATCTGCCATGTGGGTGCTGGAAATCAAACCCAGTCCTCTGCAAGAGCAGTCAGCGCTCTTAACCGCTAGGCCATATCTCCAGCCCCTAAACACTTTTAAAGGTGTTTCTTAGTCAATTTTATTTATTCGTTTTGGAACTCACTGTTCAAGACCTTTGCCATTTTTTTATTGGACAGCTTGTTAATCTTGTTTCCTTGTTTTTTTAAGGTTATTTGTATATTATGTATATTTTTCATTTTTCTTTTTTCATTTATTATTATTTTTTTTTATTTTTTTAATAATAGGTAATAAGTAATGAATACAAGCATCCTTCATGTAAAACCAATTTGCAAGTAGCTATGCCCAAACTTTTACAGCCTGAGGCTCCCGATGTCCAGCTGGAGGAGCTTGTATGTAATATCATGTTGATCAAATAAGAGTCCAGTCTATATTTCTGTAGTTTCGGAGTTCACCCCAGTCACAGCCCTTACATTGTACCACACCCCGTTTTTCACAGATTGTTCCCTAGGCTTTAGAAAAGGGAAACAAGAGGGCAAGAAACAAAGCAGTCTACTTTCTCTGGAGATGTCATTTGAGACTGATCATTTCAGGCTGTTTCCTTTCGTGGGTTGCCAGTTTATCCAGGAATAACCTTTTACTCCTTCTGATGAAGCACAAGCAATTAGATATACAGGCATTTAAACAGTACTAATTATTATGGTAGGTTACGGTGGTATAGACACAGATGTTTGGATGGTATGCTAATCCATGGACTATAGCTTTTCTGTAAAAGCTGACAAGGTCTTACTGTGGCTTATAATATCTCCTAACCACTAGAGGACATAATCTTGTGGCATCAGCTGTGAATTACTCCTCCAAGGAGAGAGCCAATAGCCAATTAGATTTGGGATATACAGACATTTGACTGCTACTGCTGCAAAGTATTTCCAGGCAGGTGAGGTGTAGCTGATGCTGATGGAGGAGTCTTGCTTGACTCAAGGAGACCAATGTTTGCTTTATTAATTTAGTGGCCTTTGGTAACACTCTCTGGCATTCCAGAGGCCAACTGTACACTTGCAAGTGTGGTCTCACTATATCTTTCCCGTACTTACACCAGGTCTTCGACAGCAGGGCCTTACTGTCTCTCTTCTTGCAGGTATTCCAGTTTTCTGGCAAAAAGCCTTTATCTTTTTGGTGGCTTGGATCTGCTAGCCAATATCTGCTTGGCTGAATAATCCATTTCTGATAACAGAGCTCTCCTGTATTAATATATTTTACTCAATTACCCAGCTTATATTATTATATTTGTCTCTGAATAGAGAATTATCCTTTCACAGTTCCGATGACTATCAGTCAATTAAAGAAGGCAACTATATTGCTTTTATAAGAGATTACCTCTATAACAATCAGCTCTAATTCACATTTAGGGCATGATTTCATTACCATCATGTTTTTATTTGTTCTATGAAAAGAAGGTAAGGAATTCTCTCATATTAAAACTTTGAGGCACCTGAAAGTTAAAGTTCGTTAGGACACATTATGAAAAGTTGTTACAATTAGGATCCACAGAGATGTTTGATGCCTGTTGCAGTCTGAGGCTTTTCTTCCTTTTAATGTTAACTGGGCCAACTTTTCTGCATTAAATTTACCCAAGCTGTTTATCATTGACTGTATGTTGTTAATTTGGGAAGAAAACTTAATTCCTTTAGTTAAATTACCCTACAGGCAGAAGAAAATGTTACAAGTTGATACTGTACAACACAAACATTGTAGAGAATATTTGTATCCATTAAACCCAAAGTTGTTATACAAATTATAAGTGAAGCAAATGTGGAGTACAATTTATATCTCCAAATAGCTTAAATGTATTACCTTTTATTAAAACTTTTTAACCAATGTTGTTTAATATAGACATTTTTACTTTTACTAAGTCCTAGAATACATATAATATGTAGACAAAGATTGGGCAAATTTGGAAACCTGTTAAACTCACATCAGTTAACTATACATTAATCTACTGTAGACCCATGTCCCCCTCCCAACCCTCCCACCCCACCGGATTCACCATTTCATTCAGTTCTTTATTGCAGTCTTTTCTGTTGTTGTTGTTGCTGTTGTTGTTGTTGTTGTTGTTGTTCTTGTTCTTGTTCTTTCCAATATGTATCACTCCCCACAAGAAATAGTTACAACTGGGTTATTGGAGCTAGCATCCACAGATGTGGGATACCATTAGTCATTTGTTTTTCTGGGACTGTGTTACTTCACTCAACATGATATATTCTAACTCCACCCATTTACCCACAAATTTCATGATGTCATCTTTCTTTACCGCTGCATAGAACTCCATTGTGTAGATGTACCAAATTTTCTCTATCCACTCATCAGTTGAGGGCCATTTCAGTTGGTTCCAGCTCTTCACTATTGTGAAGAGAGCTGCAATGAACATGGCTGTACACGTATCTCTGTGGTATGAAAAGTCTGCTGGATATATTCCCAGAAATGCTATGGCTGGGTCAGGTGGTAGGCTCATTTTGAGTCTTTTAAGTGTTCTCCATACTGCTTTACATAGGGGTTGTACAAATTTGCATTCCCATCATCAGTCAGTGGATCAGTGTTCCCCTTTCCCCACACCCTCTCCTGCGTTTAGTATCATTTGTTTTCTTGATACTTGCCAGCCTTATCAGGGTGAGACGGTATTTTAAAATGGTTTTAATTTACATTTACTTAATTATTAGAGATGTTGAACACTTTTTAAGATGTTTCTCAGCCATCTCTATTTCCTCACTTGTGAAGTCTCTGCTCAGATCTTTACTCCATCTTTTGAGTGAATCATTTGTTTTCTTACATCTTTGTTTTTTGAATAGTTTACATATTCTGGAGGTTAATGCTCTGTCAAATGTATCAGCAGTGAAGGTTTCCTCCCATACTGTGGCTTTTCTCTTCACTTTCCTGACTGTTTCTTTTGCTGTACAGATACTTTTAAGTTTAATAAGGTCCCACTTGTCAATTGTCGACCTTATTTCCTGAGCAGCTGCTGTCTGATTTAGAAAGTTTTTCCTACACCTATGTCTTGTAAGTTGCTGCCAACCTTTTCTTCTATCACCTTTAGAGTTTTGGGTTTCAAATTGAGGTCTTTGAGCCATTTTGGAGATTATTTTTTACAGGGTGAGAGGTAGTGGTTTTATTTTATTTTTCTACAAGTGATGATCCAGTTTTGCCAACACCATTTGCTGAAGATGTTGTCTTTCCTCCATTGAGTCTTTTTGGCCCCCTCATCAAATATGAGGTGGCTGAAATTGTATGTGCTCAAGTTTCGATCTTAAGTTTTGTTCCATTGTACTACAGGTCTGTTTTTGTGCCAGTGCCAGGCTGTTTTTATGACTATAGCCCTGTAGTATAGTGTGGTGTGTTTTATAGAAATCCCCCCCCCCCGTATTGCTCTTTTCACTCAGGGTTGCTTTGGCTATTCAAGGTCTTTTGTGGTTCCATATGGATTTAAGAATATTTTCCCAAGCCTGTGAAGAATGTCCTTGCGATTTTAATTGGGATTGTGTTGAATCTGTATATTAATTTGGGTAGAATGGACATTTTTACTATATTAATTTTTCCAATCCATGAGCACAGGAGGTCTTTTCATCTTCTGATGTCTTCTTCAATCTCCTTCTTCAGGAGCTAATAATTTTTTGGTAGAGATATTTGGTGGTTTTGGTTAGGTTTATTCCTAGGTATTTTATTGTTTTTGAGGCAATCGTGAGTGGGAAGGACTCCTTGTATTCATTCTTCTGTTGCTTGTTGTTGGTGTAAAGAAAAGCTACTGGTTTTTTTTAGGTTAATTTTGTAACCAACTAATTTATTGAAACTTTTAATCATTTCTAGGAGTTTTCTTGTGGAGTTTTTAGCATCCCTTAGGTAAACTATCATATTGTCTGCAAAAAGGGATAGTTTTACTTCCTCTTTTCCAATTAGTATTCCTTTAATTGACTTTTCTTGCCTTATTGCCCTAGCCAGTGTTTCAAGCACTATATTGAAGAGGAGTGGTGACAAGGGGCAGCCTTGTTGGGTTCCTACCTTTATGGGAAATCCTTCTAACATTTTTTTTCCATTTAGGATGATGCTGGATGTGGGTTTCTTATACATGGCTTTGATTATGTTGAGGAATGATCCTTCCAGTCCAATTCCCTCTAAGACTTTAATCATGAAGGGATGCCAGATTTTGTCAATAGCCTTTTCTGCATCGATTGAGATGATGGTGTGGTTTTTGTCCTGCAGTCCATTTATGTGTTTTATGATATATACTGATTTTCATATGTTGAACCATCAATCCATCTGTGGTATGAATCCAACCTGATCATGGTGAATGATCTTTTTGATGTGGGTCTGTATATGGATTGTATTTTGTTGAGAATTTTTGCATCTGAGTTCATTAATGAGATGGGTCTGTAGTTCTCTTTTTTGGTTGCATCCTTGTCTGGTTTTAGTATTAGAGTGATGTTGGCTTCATAGAAGGAATTTGGGAGGTTTCCCTCTGCTTGTATCCTTCTGAACAGTTTTAGTAATAATTGTTGTAAGTCCTCTTTAAATGTTTTATAGAATTCTGCTGTGAAACCATCTGGACCTGGGCTTTTTTTAGTTAGGAATTCTTTTATTACATTTTTGATTTCTTCATATGTTATGGGTCTGTTTAAGCTGTCAATCTCCTCTTGGTTTAGCTCTGGTGATTCCCTGGATTGCAGATATTCATCCATTTTACTTAGGTTTTCAAATTTAGTAGAGTATAGGTTTTTGAAGTATTCCTGTATGATTGTCTGGATCTTTTCACTGTCTGTAGTGATATTTCCCCTTTCCTCCTGAATTTCATTGATTTGGAGTTGCTCTTTCTTTCTTTTGGTTAACTGGGCTAGGGGTCTCTCTATCTTCTTTATTCTCTCAAAGATCCAACTTTGGATTCGTTGATTTTTTTTGTATTGTTTTCTTTGTTTCTATTTCATTGATTTCTGCTCTGATTTTTGTTATTTCTTCTTTTCTTTTGCATTTAGGGTTTATTTGTTATTGTCTTTGCAGTGTTTTTAGCTGCAGTGTTAATTCATTTTTCTGTTCTCTTTCTGTTTTTTTGTTTGTTTGTTTTAATATAGGCACCCAGGGCTATAAACTTCTCTCTTAGGATGGCTCTTAAAGTGGCCCATAGAGATGGCCTAGCTGTTAAGAGTGCAAACCGCTCTTACAGAGGACCTAGGTTCGATCCCCAGCACCCACATGGCAGCCGAGAACCATCTGATACTCCAATTCCAGGAGAACTCCAGTTCCAGGGGAATCCAACACCCTCTTCTGACCTCCACAGCATTGCACGACACGGTTGCACAAACTTGCATGCAGACAGTACATTCATACACATACAGAAATAAATAAAAAAATTAAAAAAATTAAAGTGTCCCATAGGTTTTGTTGTGTTGTGTAGTCGTTGTCATTTAGTTCCAGGAATGCTTTTATTTCTTTCTTTATTTCCTCCTGGACCCATTCATTATTCAGGAGTGTGTTGTTTAGTCTCCATGTTTTCATGTAGGTAGCAGGGCTTGTCCTGGTATTGATATTGAGCTTTATTGTCCTATGGTCTGATAGAATGCATGAAATTATTTCAATTTTTTGTACGTGTTAAGTTATTTTCTGTGGCCAAGTGTGTGGTCAATTTTGGAGAATGATCTGGGGGGTTCTGAGTAGAAAGTATATTCGCTGGTGCTTCGGTGGAATATTCCAAAGATGTCTGTGAGTTCCATTTCTTTTATTGTATTGTTCAGTTCAGATGTCTTTCTGTTTATTTGTCCAGTTGATCTGTCCAAAGGACTTAGTGGGATATTGAAGTCCCCTACTATGTGTGTGTGTGTTGGGGTTAATCTGTGCCTTGTAGTCCTGTAGATTTGTATTTACCAATGTCGGTAAAGTTTGGTGCATATATATATATATATATATATATATATCTATATATATCATGATTGTGCAGTCTTCATGGTTAATTTTCCCTTTGATAAGGATATAATGTCCCTCCTTGTCTCTTCTGCTTGCTTCTACTTTTAAGTCTATTTTCTCTGATATTAGGATAGCAACTCCTGCTTTCTTTTTAGTACCATTTGCTTGGAATATTTTTTCCATCCTTTCACTTTAAGTTGATGTCTATCTTTAAGGGTGAGATTGGTTTCTTATAGACAGCATATTGATGGGTTCTGTTTCCTAATCCATTCTCCCAGTCTATGTCTTTTGATTGGGGAGTTTAGACCATTAATATTTAAGGTTATTATTGAGAGATGTGTGTTGCTTCCTTTCATCTTATTATACGTTTGCATTTTTTAGTGTAGGTTTCTTACCACTGCATTTCTGTTTTTATTAATTTTTTTTCTTTCAAGGTGCCTGGGCGTAGTTGCTCCTCTCCTTTGTCCTTTGAATTGTTTCAAGCATTTTCTGAAGGTTTGGTTTTCTAAACGTGTTCTCTTTCATCTTGTTTATGTCAAGGAAGATTTTTCTCTTTCCTTCAACTAGAATTGATATTTTTGCTGGGTATGGTAACTTGGATTGGCATACATAGTCCTTTACCACTGGGAATGCTTTGGTCGACATTCTTCTTGCTTTCATGGTTTGTGCTGAAAAGTCTGCTGTGATTCTGATAGGTTTTCCCTTGTATGTAACTTGTTTTTCTCTTGTGGCTTTCAGAATTTTGTCTTTGTTTTGAGTGTCTAGCATTTCAACTACGATATGGCAGGAAGAGTTTCTTTTCTGGTCTACTCTATTTGGTGTTCTACTTGCTTCTTGTATTTGCATGGGTTTGTCTTTTTTTAGTTTGGGGAATTTTTCCTCTATTATTTTGTTGACAATCTGGTCAATACCATTTTATTGGGATTCTTGTCCTTCCTCTATCCCTATGATGTGAAGGTTTGATCTTTTCATAGTGTCCCACATTTCTTGGTTGTTCCACTCTTGTGTATTTTTAAATTTTTCAGTCTTTACTTGAGCTTTTTAGTTGTTCCGTGTTGTTTTCTAGGTCTGATATTCATTTTTCTGCTTCCTCCATTCTGCTTGTGAGGCTTTTTCCCATTCTTTCTTCTTGATTGGATGACTGTTCAATTTCTTTTCTTTTTCTTCCTGTGTTTTCCTTACTATTTCCATGTCCTTTTGGAGCGTCTCAAACTTTTCTTGTAGCTCATTGGTTTCCTTTTTCATTTCAGTGTGGGATCTTTTCAGTGTTTCCAGTTCGTTCTGGAGTTTGTCATTTTGTCCCTCTAGCTTTTTCTGGAATCTGTCATTTTCTCCTTTTAGTTCTTTGCGGAGTTTGTCCTTGTCTTCCTATAGGTCCTTTCTGAGTTTTTCATTCTCTCCCCTTAGTTTTATGATTTATTTGAATATATCTGCGATTATTATTTTGGGATCTATGTCCTGAGTTACCTCTACGGAGATCCCATTGTAGCAGTACTCCACTACCTCCATAGAATTTGGTGTGGAGTTGTTCTCTGCTTTTCACATATTGTTATTTTGTTGTGTTCTCGGCATGTTTTTAGCTTTTTGCCTGTATTCTGATGTGAATTTTGAATGCCTCTTCAATTTGTTGAAGGATTGATTTCCTTGATTCCTTTAGATGTATTTGTTATATTCTCCTAATGAATGGAGTGTTGACTTGTCTAGGTTTAAGGCTTTCAATTTTGGTTATATATTGTAAGGTATAGCTCACTTTTCCCTTTCTGTTCTTCAAGAGCTGGGTGGGTAGCAACTCTGGTGACACTTTCTGAACACTGTATCCCTCTTCTGCCAGCCACTCTCTCCTGAGTTCCATTTGGGTGTTCCAGTTGCCGGGGGGGGGGGGGGCAGGGCATTGCGCGTGCTGATACCCTTTGTGTTCAAGCCTCAGCTCCTAGCTCCCAAGGCCATCCGGGGCACCTTTCCCAGTCCACAAGACCCACTGGTCCACTCAGGCTCTGCCTCCAGCTGAAGCAGGAGCAGCACATAAACTGCCAACAAATAATTGCCCAGCACTCTGGGTTCGAGCCTCAGCTCCTAGCTCCCAAGGCCTTCAGGGACACCTTTCCCAGTCCACAGGACCAGCTGGTCCACTCAGACTCTGCCCCCAGCTGGAGCATGAGCGGCCTGCAAACCGCTGACAAATACTTGCCCTGCACTCTGGGTTTGAGCCTCAGCTGCTACCTCCCAAGGCCTTCTGGGACACCTTTCCCAGTCCTATATTATGTGTATTAATCCCCTGTCATGTGTCCATAGTGAACATTTTATCCCACTTTATGATATTCCTCTTCATTTTCTTAGGTGATTCTTTTGCTAAACTGTAGGTTTGAGGTTTAATGAGGTACGGCATGGTGATTCCTGAACATAATGCCTGAGAAACTGATATCTGATTTATTAAGTATTTTCCCTCGCTTACACCTTGTAAGGGAATTGCCTATGATTTTTTCTAACAGGTTCAGAGTTTAGGTTTCACATTGAGGTCTTTGATCCATTTGACTTTTGTGCAGGGAAAAAAAAGTATAATTTCATTTTCAAACAGGTTGAGATGCAGTTTTGTTACCATCATTTGCTGATGATCTTTTTCCTCCGGTGTATGCTTTTTGAAAATTTGTCAAATACCAGGTGGCTGAAATTTCATGCACTGATGTTGTTTATTCTAGTTGATACATTAAATCTTTCTGTCTTTGTGCCTGTACCATGTGGCTTTTTATGACTGTATTTCTCTATAATTGTTTTAAAGCTGTTATAGTGATTCCCCCCAGCCTTGCTTTCTCTGCTGAAGACTGATTTGGTTATGGGTGTTCTTTAGTGATTCCATATAATTTTCAGGATATTTTCTAGTTCTGTGAAGAATTTGGGAGGATTTTGATTGGCATTGCCTTGAATGTATACATTGTGTAGTGTGTTCATTTTCATAATATAAATTCTCCAAATCTGTTGTAGCTGCAGGTCTTTCCATCTCCTGGTGTCTTCCTCAATCTCTTTCATCAAAGATTTAAACTTTTCATTGTGGAGACTTTAATGTCTTGTGTTATGTTTATTTCTAGATATTTTATTCTTTTTTGAAGCTTCTGTGAATTGGAGAGATTCCGCAAATAATTTCTGATTGTCTGTTATTGGTATATGGAAAGGCTACTGACTTTTGTAGTTTGGTTTTATAATCTGTCACTTTGTTGAAAATGTTGAAAATTTCTAAAAGTTTTATGGTGGATATTTTAGTATCTTTTAGATATAACATATCTTCTAATAGAGATAATTTGACCATTTCTTTTCAATCAGATCTCCTTTAGTTTTCTTTCTCTGTTATTATTGCTCTAGCAAAAATTTCAAGCGCTAAAATGAAACAGAGTGGAGATAGAAGATAGACTTGTTTAATTTCTTATTTGAGTTCAAATGCTTTTAGCTTTACTCCATTTAGAATGATGTTGGCAATGCTTTTGTTGTATATAACTAGTCCAGTTCCCTCTAGGGCTTTTGAAATAAATGGATGATTGATTTTGTGAAAGGTCTTTTCTTAATCTATTGAGATGGCTATATGATTTTTGTATTTAAGTCCATTAATATGACTTATTACACTTATTGATTGATTTATTGATCCATCCTTGCATCTCTGGAATAAAGCTATCTTTACCATGTTGAATAATCATTTTGATGTGTTTTGGTGTCCACTTTGTGAGCACTTTCCCAACTATTTTCATCAAAGATATAGACCACATGTTTGGTTTGGTTTTGTCTTGTTTTTACCTGGATTTGGTACTAAAGTGATACTGGGTTCATAGAAGGAGTTTGTGAGTTATCCCACTGATTCTATCATTTGAATTATTTTATTCAAGTAGTATTGGTTGTAGAACTTCTTTGAATGTCTGATAGAATTTTAATGTAAGTCCATTTGTGCCTTGAAACCTCACCCACCCATTGCTCAGGGTCACCTGCTTAAGTGAGATCAGAAAGTCTGAAAGATCCAGGGTCTTCCAAGCCTCTTGCAACTAACTTATATGTTATCAATATAATGGTGACAGCATGCAGAAGACCCGTGCAAATATATTCAGTAAAATCCTGAGCATAGAAGTGGTGAAATGGGCACTAAGTCCCAACCTTAGCCAAAGAATTATTGGCATCTGATTACTGTTAGGTAAGGAAGAATTGATCTTCTTTAAGGGAGAGACTCTAGATAAGCTGACTAGACTCCAATATATGACCTTGCAATGATGGAAATCTTAGAACACAAACTTGACTTGATAGGCCTTAATATTTGTGACAGCAAGCATGGGATCTGGTGGTGATGGTGATGGGGTGTTCTATGTGCAGGTCCAGATCTGGGAGTATGCATTAAGATGAACAAGATATTATGTATGAAATCTACAAAATTTCAGTAAAAAGCATACATTGAGAAAAAAGAAATAAGAAAGTAAAATTGGACAGGGTTGACCTGGAATACCAAGTGGGAAAGGCATAGGGGATATTACAGTTAAAATACATCGTATACTTACACAAAGATTTTATAATTATTGAAGAGTTGTACATTTCTTTTTTATTTTTGCTTCTGATTTTTTAATCTTTTATTGATGTTTTGAGCATATCATACATTACTTCTCAGTTCAATCCAGAATCACTTCCCCTCCCATACCCCTGTACCTCCCAAGTTCATGCAGTTTTCCATACATGTCCTGTTTCCCCTTCTGAATCTTTTCAAAGTTTTTCAAAGCAGAAGAATATTTTGCGGGGGGGGGGGGATTCTACTGTTTCATTTCTTTTGTTGTTTTTGTTCCCTCCAATTCATATTGTTTCACCATATGCATTTATGTATGTTACACATGTACTAAAATCATGTCATCTGAAAATAAACTATATGCTATTTCTGAGTCATATTTCGGGATACACATTTTTCTCTTTTAACTTTATATTGCTCTAAAATATGAAATTGTACCCTCCACCCTTGCACCAAAATTATAAAGTCTGGAAATAGGTAGTAGGCTAATTCTAGAGTCCATTAAGGTATCCATATTCTAAGAGCACAGTTGCATTTAGATAAAGAAAAATATAAAATTAATGTTACACAATATGCTTACGTGATGCTGGCATCCATAAATGAGGGATACCATTCATTGTTTGTTTTACCTAGACTGTTACCTCATTTAGCATAATATCTTCTAGCTCCATCCATTTACCTGCAAAGTTCATGATGTCATCTTTCTTTAACACTGCTTAGAACTCCATTTTGTAGATTTACCATATTTTCTCTATCCACTCATTGGTTGAGAGGAAGTTGGGTTGGTTCCAACTCTTTGCTGTTGTGAAGAGAGCTGCAGTAAACATCGATGTGAATGTATATCTGCAGTAAGATGAGTCTTATGGGTATATACCCAGGAATGGTATGACTGGGTCATGTGGTAGGGTCATTTTCAGTCTTACTTGTCAATTGTTGATCTTATTTCCTGCACAGCTGCTGTCTGATTTAAAAAGTCTTTTCCTACCCCTATATCTTGTAGGTTGCTGCCAACATTTTCTTCTATCACATTCAGAGTTTTGGGTTTCACATTGAGGTCTTTGATCCATTTGGAGTTGATTTTTGTACAGGGTGAGAGGTAGGGATTTAATTTTGTTATTCCATAATTGGTGATCCAGTGTTGCCAACACCACTTGTTGAAGATGGTGTCTTTCCTCCATTTTGTTTTCTTGACCCCTTTGTCAAATATTAGGTGGCTGAAATTGTATGAGCTCAAGTTTGAATCTTCAAGTTTTTTCCATTGGTGTACAGGTCTGTTTTGTGCGAGTACCAGGCCGTTTTTATGACAATTGCCCTGTAATATATTTTGAAGTCTGGTATAGTAACCCCCCCCCCCCGCATTCGTCTTTTCTCTCAGGGCTGCATTGGCTATTCAGGGTCTTTTGTTTTTCCATATGAATTTCAGAATTTTTTCCCAAGCCTGTGAAAAAAACTCTTGGGGATTTTAATTGGGATTGCATCGAATCTGCATACTAATTTGAATACATGATCATGGAAGGTCTTTCCATCTTCTGATGTCTTCTGCAGTCTCCTTCAGGGCTTTAAAATTTTTTGTTGTAGAGATCTTTTGTGTTTTGGTTAGTTTTGTTCCTAGGTATTTTATTGTTTTTGAGGCGATCGTGAGTGGGAAGGTCTCCTTGTATTCCTTTTTCTGTTGCTTGATGTTGGTGTAAGAAAGGCTACTGATTTTTCTAGGTTAATTTTGTATCCTGCCACTTTACTGAAAGTCTTAGTCGTTTCCAGGATTCTGATGCTTTTTGCATCCCTTAGGTAAAGTATCATATCATCTGCAAAAAGGGATGGATTGACTTCCTCTTTTCTACTTAGTACTCCTTTAATTTCCTTTTCTTGCCTTATTGCCATAGCAAATGTTTCAAGCACTCCATTGAACAGGAGTCGTGATAGGGGTCAGCCATGCCAGGTTCCTGCCTTTAAGGGGAATGCTTCTAACTTCTCTCCATTTAGGACGATGTTGGCTGTGAGTTTGTTGTATATGGCTTTGATTATGTTGAGGAATGTTCCCTCCAGTCCAATTCCCTCTAGAACTATAAACATGAAGGGATGCTGGATTTTTTTCAAAGACTTTTTTGTGTCAATTGAGATGATCATGTGTTTTTTTTTTCTTTCAGTTCATTTATGGGTTTTATGATATTTATTAGTTTACATATGTTGAACCATCCTTGCACCTCTGGTCTGAATCCAACTTGGTCATGTTAGATGATTTTTTTTCTTATGTACGTCTGTATGCAGTTTGCAAGTATTTTGTTGAGTACTTTTGTGTCTATGTTCAGTAATGAGATGGGCCTATAGTTTTCTTTTTTGGTTGTATCTTTGCTTGGTTTGGGTATTAGGCTAATACTGGATTCATAGAAGCAATTTAGGAGATTCCCTTCTGTTTGTTTCCTTCTGAACAGTTTGAGAAGTAATGGCTCTAAGACTTCCTTAAATATTTTCTAGAACTCTGGCATGACACCATCTGAGCCTGAGCTTTTTTGTGGGGTTGGGAGGTTTTTATGACATTTTCAATTTCCTCAAATATTATTGGCCTGTTTAAGCTGTCAATTTAATCTTGGTTAAGCATTGGTGAATTCCAATTTCAGATATTCATCTATTTCTCTTATGTTTTCAATATAGTACAGTATAGGGTTTTGAAGTATTCCTGTATGAATGTCCGGATAATTTTTTTGTCTCTTGTGATGCTTCCCTTTTCAACACTAATTCTATTGATTCATAGTCGCTCTTTTTTTTTCCTTTTTCTTTCAGTTAATCGAGCTAGAAGTCTGTCTATCTTATTTATCCTTTCAAAGAAACAACTTTTAGATTCATGGATTCTTTATTTTGTTTTCTTTGTTTTCTATTTCATTGTTTTCTGCTCTGATTTTTGTTATTTCTTCCTGTCTGTTGGGTTTAAGGTTCATTTGTTGTTGTTTGTCAAGTGTTGTTAGCTGCAGTGTTAGATCGTTTGTTTGTGCTCTTTCCTTTTTTATTTTTAATGTAAGCACTCAGTGCTATTAACTTCCCTCTTGGAACTGCTTTTGAAGTATCCCATAGGTTTTGCTGTGTTGTGTTGTGTTGTAATTTTTGTTTAGTTCCAGGAATGCTTTTATTTCTTTCTTTATTTATTCCTTGACCCATTCATTATTAAGGAGTGTGTTATTTATACTCCATGTGTTCTTGTAGATAGTTGGGCTTATCCTGGTCTTGATATTGAGCTTTATTGCATTGTGTTCTTACAGAATGCTTGAAATTATTTCAATCCTTTTGTATTTGTTGAGTTTTTTGTTGTTGTTGTTTTGTTTTTTTCTGTGTTCAGTATGTGGACAATTTTGGAGAATGTCCCATGAAGTGCTGAATGGAAAGTATAGTCTCTGGCGGGGTGTGGTGGTGCATGTCTTTAATCCTAGCACTTGGGAGGCAGAGGCATGTGGATCTTTGTGAGTTCAAGGCCAGCCTGGTCTACAGAGTGAATTCCAGGACAGCCAGGGCTACAGGGACCAAAAAATAAAGTATATTCTCTGGTGTTTGGGTGGAATATTCAGTAGGTGTCTGTGAGGTCTATGTTGTGTAAAATATTGTTTAGTTCAAATGTCTCTTTGTTTGTTCTTTGTCCAGTTGATCTATCCAAAGAGCTCAGTGAGGTATTGAAGTGCCCTGCTATTAGTGTGCTGGGATTAATCTGTGTCTTATGTTCTCACAGGATTCTCTTTATAAAGTTCGGTGCACTGGAGTTTGGTGCATATATATTTATGATTGTGAAATCTTCGTGATTAATTTTTCCTTTTATAAGGATGTAATGGCCCTCTTTGTCTTTTCTGAATAGTTTTACTTTGAGGTCTATTTTGTTTCATATTAGAATGGCAACTGATTCTTGCTTTTTGTTACTATTTGCTTGGAATATCTTTTTCCATCCTTTCACTTTAAGTTCGTGCCTGTCTTTGAGGGTGAGAAGGGTTTCTTTTAGACAGCATGTAGATGGATTCTCTTTCCTAATCCATTCTCCCAGTCTATGTCTTTTAATTGGCGAGTTTAGACCATTAATATTTAAGGTTATTATTGAGAGATGTGTGTTGCTTCCTTTTACCTTATTTTCTGTTTGTATTCTAGGTCTAGGTTTGTATTTTTACAGTTAATCTTTTGTTAATTTCTCTCTCTAGCTGCTTGGGGATAGGTGCTCCTTTCTTCTGACCTTTGAATTGCCTCTAGTATTTTCTGAAGGATTGGTTTTCTGGACATGAATTCTTTCATCTTGTTTATGTCATGAAAATTTTTTCTTTCTGCTTCAACTATAATTGACATTTTTCTTGGGTATAATAATCTGGGTTGGCATCTGTAGTCGTTTAGTACTGGGAATACATTAGTCCACGTTGTTCTGGATTTCATATCTTCCACTGAGAAGTCCACTGTAATTCAGATTGGTTTTCCTTTACTTGTAACTTACTGTTTTTCTCTTGTGGCTTTCAGTATCTTATCTTGGTTTAGGGCATGTAGTGTTTTAGCTATGATATGCTATGGGGAATTTCTTTTCTGATCATGTCCATTTGGAGTTCTATGTGCTTCTTTTATTTGTATGGGTTTGTCTTTTTTCAGTTTAGGCAAATTTTCTTCATTTATTCTGTTGAAGATCTTATCAATACCATTGTCATGGGATTCTTCTTCCTCTATTTCTATGATGTGGAGGTTTGGTCTTTTCATTGTGGCCCAAATTTCCTGATTGTTCCACTCTCTTGGTTTATTATTATTTTTTTTTTTTAGTTTTTCATAATCTTTATTTGAGCTTTCTAGTTTTTCCTTGCTATCTTCCAGGTATGATATTCTATTTTCTGCTTCGTTCAATATACTTTTGAGGCTTTCACCATCCTTTCCTGTTGATTGGATGATTGTTTAATTTCCTTTTTGTTTAATCCTGTGATTTCTTTAGTATTTCCACTTCCTTTTGGAGCTTGTCATTCTCTTCTTGTAGCTCCTTGTTTTGCTTTTTTTTTTTTTTCCCCTTTTCATTTTGGCATGAGATCTTCTCAGTGTTTCTATTTCCTTTGGGAGATTGTCATTATTTCCCTCTAGTTCTTTCCAGAGTTTTTCATTCTCTCCCTCTAGTTCCTTCTGGAGTTTGTCATTCTTTCCTCCTGCTCCTTCCTGAGTTCTTTATTCACTCCATTTAGTTCTCTGATTTGTTCTTTATAATATTTTATTTATTTGATTATGTCCATGACTGTTCTTCTAAGATCAGTGTCCTGGGTTCCTTCCAGTGAGATCTTGTTGTGGAGATCTTCTATAGGACTGGTAGGGTCCAGCGGGGATTTATTACGTGATTTTCCCATGTTTATTTTTTTCTTTGTGTTTTTGGTATGTGAGTTTATTTTATTGTTTGTATTCTGGTGTGAATCTCAAATGTTTCTTCGCTGCATTGAGGGCTTAATTTGCCTGTTTCTTACAGATATGTTTGTTGTCTTCTCCTTAGTTTACGGAGGGCTGGTTGTGTTAGGTTTCCAGTTTTCCCTTTTGATTATATATTGGGCGGTTCATCTGGCTCTTCCCTTTCTGGTCTGGAGGTTTTGGTTTTCCAGAAGTCTTATTCCCCAGGTGCTGAGCTGTGTCCTGTCTGGGACACATGAGGGTCCAGATGGCTGGATGACTCCACCCCACCACTGTGCACGCTGGGCCAGATGTGGCTGGTTGGCAGGCAGGCAACAAGCCGTGCCTAGGGGAGCAATGCCCCTGCCTGCTGTTGTGTTCACTTATTCACCAGGTGCCATGTTGCCTCTTCTTTCTGGACCTGAAATTTTGTACATTTCATACATCATTTTTCAGTCCAATTTATTCTCATTTCATTTTCCATGTCCCCTACCTCATCCAAGTTCATGCATTCTCCCATATATGTCTTGTATCTTTTTCTGAGACTTTTAATTTTACAAAGCAGAGGATTTTTGTTCTTGGGAGAACTTTATTGATTCAGTTGGTTCTTTGTCCCAGGTCTTTTGTTGTTCCATCCAATTTGTGTTGCTTAAACACATTATATATATATATATATATATATTAGTGTATATATATAATTTTGTCATCTGAAAACAAACTGTATGTTATTTCCCAATCATATTTCAGGATTTACATATTTCACCTTTAAATTTATATCAGTCTAAAATATGCATGTATACCCTCCACCAATGTACCAAAATTCCAAAGTCTAAACATAAGTAGTATGTTAATTCTAGATCCTGTTAAATTATAGGAGCACAGTTACATTGAGATAAAGGGGAATGTAACATTAACATTGCTGAGTTAGCCTTACAACTAAGTACTTGGTGCTAGCATCCACAAACGAGGGATAGCATTTCACTTATCATAATATCTTCTAGTTCCATCTGTTTACCAGCAAAGTTCATAATGTCATCTTTCTTGTTTTTTTCTTGCAAAAGATGTAGTGGAAATTGTCATCTTTCTTTACCGATGCATAGAATGCCATTGTGTAGATATACCTCAATTTCTCTATCCACTTGTCACTTGAGGGACACTAGGGTTGGTTCCAGCTCTTTGCTATTGTGATGAGAGCTGAAATAAACGTGGATGTGCATGTATCCCTGCAATAGGATGAGTCTTGTGGGTATATAGACTGGAGTGGTATGACTGGGTCAGGTGATAGGCTCATTTTGAGTCTTTTAAGTGTTCTCCACACTGCTTTCCACAGTGGTTGTACGAGTTTAGAATCCTATCAGAAGTGGATGAAAGTTCTGCTTTCCCTCAAACCCTCCAGCATTTGGTATCATTTGTTTTCTTGATCCTAGCCACTCTTACCAGGGTAAGATGAAATCTTAAAGTGGTTTTCATTTGCAATTCCTTAATTACTAACACTGTTGAACATTTTAAGATGTTTTTCAGCCATTTTTATTTCCTCACTTGTGAAGTCTCTGTTCAGCTCTTTACTCCATCTTTTGAGTGAGTCAATTGTTTCCTTACTTCTTTGTTTTTGGAGTAATTTATATATTCTGGAAGTTAATGCTCTGTCAGAGCATCTCAATTGACACAGAAAAAGCATTTGACAAAATCCAGCATCACTTCAAGTTTAAAGTTCTAGTGGGAATTGCACTGGAGTGAACATTTCTCAACATAATCAAAGCCATATATAACAAACCCACAGCCAACACCATCCTAAATGGAAAGAAGTTAGAATCATCCCCCTTAAAGGGAAAGGAAGGAAGGAAACTGGCTTTTAATTATATTGAGGAATTTTCCCTCCAGTCTACTTCCTTCTAGGACTATAAACATGAAGGCATGTTAAATTTTGTCAAAGACATTTTCCATAACAATTGAAATGGCCATGTTGTTTTTGTCTTTCAGTATGTTTATGTGCTTTATGACATTTATTGATTTACATATGTTGAACCATCCCTGCATCTCTGGTATAAATCTGATTTTGTCATGTGGGATGCCCTTTTTCATGTGTGCCTGTATGAGGTTTGCAAGTGTGTTGTTGAGAATTTTTGCATCTATGTTCATTAACGGAATGGGTCTATAGATTCATAACTTGGAAATCCTCCTGGTTAATTTTTCCTTTGATAAGAATATAGTGACCCAGTTCATCTCTTCTGATTAGGTTAAACTTGAAGCCTATTTTGTCTGATATTAGAATAGTAATTCATGCTTGCTTTTTGGTACCATTGGCTTGGAATATATCTTTTTTCTATCCTTTCTCCTTAATGTGGTGCCTGTCATTGAAGGTGAGATAGATTTCTTGTAGACAACAAAAAGATGGATTCAATTTCTTAATCCATTCTCGAAGCTTGTGTCTCTTGATTAGCGAGTTCAGACCATTAATATTTATGGTTATTATTGACAGATGTATATTGCTTTCCACTATTTAAGATTTTCTCTGCATTGTTGGTCTAGCTTTGTATTTCCACAGTTTATTAATTATTTTCTCTTGCTGCTTGGGAACATTTGCTCCTTTCCTCTGTCCTTTAAATTGCTGCAAGTATTTTCTGAAGGGGTGGTGGTTTTCTGGACATATATCTTTCATATTGTTTATGTCATGAAAGATTTTTATTTATCATTCAACTATAATTGACCTTTTATTCTGGGTAATTAATCTAGGTTGGCATTTATAGTCATTTAAAACTGTGAGTACTTTGGCCAAAGCTCTTCTGGATTACATTGTTTGCATTGAAAAGTCAGCTGTTAACGTCAGGTCTAACATTAACAGCTGACTTTTCAATGCCTGACGTTAACATGGGAGGGATGTATTGAGACCACACATGCAAGTGTACAGATGGCCTCTGGAATGCCAGAGAGTGTTACCAAAGGCCACTAAACCAATAAAGCAAATATGGGTCTCCCTGAGTCAAGCAAGACTCCACCGTCAGCACCAGCTACACCTCACCTGCCTGGAAATACTGTGCAGCAGAGGCAGCCATGTGCCTGTATATCCCAAATCTAATTGGCTATTGGCTCTCCCCTTGGAGAAATAACCCATGGCTGATGCCACAAGCTTACATCCTCTACAGGTTAGGAGATGTTATAAGCCACAGTAAGACCCTGTCATATTTAACAGGGGGGAAAATTGTAATTCATGGATTAACATATCCAAACATGTGTCTATGCTAAAGTAACCTACCATAACTATTAGTGCTGCTTAAATACCTATATATCTAATTGCTTGTTCTTCATTAGTAGGATCGAAAGGTTATTCCTGGACAAACTGTCAGCCCATGAAAGGAAACAGCCAGAATTGACCAGAGTCCAAGTCAACAGCTCCAGAGAGAGTGGACTGTTTTACCTCTCATCCACCTGTGCCCCTTTTCTAAGCCTAGGGAACAACCTGCGGAAGACGGGGGCTGTGGTAGAATGTAAGGGCTGCGATTGGGTGTGAATGGTGAAACTACAGCAATGTAGTCTGGACACTCATTTGTCAACTTGATTGAACAAACAACCTGTCACCCCCACTGGATGGTGGGGCGTAGGTGTTTGGGCACCAACAGCCTGCAGATAGGTTTTGCATGAAGGATGCTTTTGACTCATGGATTATCACTTATAGCTAAAAATGAAAAAAAAAAAAAAAAACGAAAGAGAACAGGAAAGATGCGGACAGTTATGGCGGAGAATGCATGATCTGGGAGGGGGGGGGGGGAGGGAAGAATTAAGCCTGAACTGAATTGGAAAAATGTATGAAATCACAAAGATCAATAAAAATTAATTTAAAAAAAATAAATAAAAAATTAAAAAAAAAAAAAAAGAAAGTCAGCGTCAGCTGTAATTATGATGGGTTTCTCTTTATAGTAACTTTTTTTTTCTCTTGTGTTTCAGTACTCTGTCTTTGTTTGGGCATCTAACGTTTTACTCTATTGGATTGGGGAATTTCTTTTCTGGTCTTGTTTGTATTTATGTTCTATGTGCTTCTTGTATTTGTAATGGCTCATGACTTTTTGAGTTTGGGGGAATTTTCTTGTATAATTCTGTTGAAGATCTGGTCAGTGTAATTATCTTAGGATTCTTGTCCTTCCTCTATACCTATGATATGGAGTTTTGGTCTTTTTATGGTGTCCACTATTGTTTTTTTTTTTTTTTTATAATCTTTGTTTGAGCTTTCCAGTTCTTCTATGTTATCTTCCAGTTTTTATATTCTATTTCCTGCTTCATCCATTCTGTTACTGAATATTTCTCCCATCCTTTCATGTTTACTATAAAATGTTCACTTTCCATTTTCATTTTGGCCTGGGATTTCTTCACTATTTCCACTTCCTTCTGGAATTTGTCATTCTTTCCTTTTAGTTCTTTGATTCATTTTTTGGTGTGTTCTTTAAGTTTATCATTCTCTCCTTCTATCCTTCTAGTTATTTGATTCATTTTTCTATGTGTTCTATATATCCCTTGATTTCTTTGAGTATGTCCATGGTAGCTATTTTTTTTTTTTGTCTTTTCAAGGCAGGGTCTCCTTGTAGCCCCAGCTGGCTTGGAACTCATTCTGTACACCAGGCTGGCCTTGAACTCAAAAAGATCTGCTTTCCTCTGTCTCCCAGGTAGTTCTTTTAAGATCTGTGTCTTGGGTAAACTACAGAGAGTTCTCATTGTTGGGTCTTCTATAGGACTGTAGAATTTACTGGGGATTTATTATTTGTTTTTCCCATGTTATTGTTTTTTCATTGTGTTTTTGATATGTGGATTTCTTTTGTTATTTGTATTCTGTTATGAAACTCAAGAGTTTCTTCATTAAGTTGAAGGCTGACTTTGCTTGTGCTGTTCGGTTGTTTTTTTTTTGTCTTATTATTTATGAAGGGCTGGCTGTTCTAAGCTTCAGGTTTTCAGTTTTGATTTTGTACTGTAGGGAACAATTAGTTCTCACTCTTCTACTCTGTCCTTCTCCAGAGTTCCAGGAACAGTAACAATTATTTTGTCTTGAACTTCTCACAGCCAGCATGATATGAGTCTATGAGTTCTCCTGGGCTGGGTGTAAGTGTCTAGGTTTGGCTCCAAGGCCAAGGAAGCTTAGCCTGGGGTCAGGGGAGTAGCCTGAAGTGATTGCTAGCTAATGGGTTCCACCTACCTGTGCTGGTATGCCTGGGCCAGGTGCTATACCAGGTGGTCTCAGAGCTTCCAGGTGTAATTTCGTATATGCAGACAATACATTCATACATGTAAATTAAAAGTAATTAAATTATAAAAGAATGATACATTTTGCTACATAGCTGGCATAGTATAAGATTTTTTAAGAGAAACTATCATGTGTGGAAATATGTAGAACTTTTTGATATCAGTTTTTCCCCCATCTTATAAATATTATATTGTTAGTATATTCACTAAAAAATTACAAAACCTTTAAAATTTTTTGTATTATTTGGAAGTTTTATCTAAGGAGAACAAGCTGGCAATTATAAATATTCAATCTAAGATTCTTATTTGAAAGCTTGTTGTTAAAATTATTTCCACTATAGTTAAAAAGGGGGGGTAGCTGGAAGCTGGAGACATGGGTTAGAATTTAAGATCCCTGGATGTTTCATGGAGAAGCCAGGTTAATTTCTCAGTACCTACACTGTCGCTAATAACTGTCTGCAATTCCAGGCCCATATCACACCTTTTCAGCCATTACATGAAGCAGGAACACATATACATGCAAGTAATTTACTAATACAAATAAAATAAAATAAAAATAACAAATACAATAATGTACCCCCTCCTCTCAAAGTTCTAACACCAAACTGGGGCACAATTCCATTAATATTCACTTTGTAGAACCAATGAATTTTGGAGGCTTATTTACAGAGCAATGGGTAAGGGGTTACTTGCAGGATTTTGGATGCTCCCCTATAAGGCCCCAAGGGAAAGTCTTCACCTAACTTGCAGGAGTCGATGATGGCTACCCCACAGCTATGTAAATGGAGAACCTCTTCCTTGATCTTCCCCAGCTTCTATCCTGAAGCCCTTCTCCAATGACTGTTGACCACCACAGACTGAGAATTTTGGCAGGAACCTCAGTCCTCATACTCTTCTCTACCCCTCCTTCAGTGAGGAATGGACAACATTCAACAACCCCAGCTGTGATGATATTTTGCAAGCAAGCCTGCACAGGTGAACTCAGAAAGATGGTATCTGTCCTTGTGGGTGACAAGACCTAGAACAAGAGAAGCATCCTGTTCCTGAAGTACCCCATGTGAGCATGGCATCATCACCAACTGAGACCACACCTTTAAAAACCTGCTTTAAAGATTACAATTCTTATGCCTATTAGTTAAGACTGGCTAGATATGCACCATGAGAAATTGTTACCATTTATTACCATCTTGATTTTTTTTTTGTATTTGTGGAAGCTTCTAGGAAGCTTCCTTTGTCATGAGCAGGTGCAGTGCTGTCCTGCTAAGGTAAGGGGGACACAGTGCCCAGGGGAACTGAACTTTTGGCGTAGTGCTCAGTTGGTTACTCCTGTAACCTGACCAGAGAGATAACTTCCTACTCAGTTCCTTAGCCTGGGATAATGAGACACGTTTCCCACTCTTGGCTGTGACTTTCCATCTGCCCAGAGCCAGGAGAGGAATTACACACCACCAGATACTCAGGTTGGTGGTCTGCAAAGTGAGCCTTTTTCCAACCAACTGGCCATCTAAATGAAATGCAGGCCTGAACACCAGCTACTCACTGGCTATCTGAACGAAATGCAGGCTTGTCTAACCTGTATGTGTGCAATAATTTAAAAAAATGGCAGCCTCGAATTCCGTAATGATGTTAATCGGAATTCACAGATTTTTTATCTTCTAAACTTTAAAATTTTTATATTTGTTTTTATTTTTTATTCCCAAAGACCCAAAAAATTATTAAGACTTTAATGCAATGAAAACCTGGTTGTTGTATCTTTGTTTTAGATGTCGAAAGTGCATAACCAGTAGGTGGCAGTTTAGATCCATTATTTTAAATATATTTTTTTATATTTTTATATTTTTATTTTTATTTTTTATTTATTTTTGTATGTGTATGAATGTACTGTCTGCATGTAGGTTTGTGCAACCGTATCGTGCAATGCCGCGGAGGTCAGAAGTGGGTCTCGGATTCCCCTGGAACGGGAGTTCTCCTGGAAATGGAGTTACAGACGGTTCTTAAGCCACAATGTAGGTGTTGGGGATCGAACCCGGGTTCTCTGCAAGAGCAGTCGGTGCTCTTAACTGCTAGGCTATCTCTTCAGCCACCAGCATTATTTTAAAATTTTTAATAGATAACCCATAACCTTTGTTGAAATTGGATTATGTGTTGGCTGTTTAATATAAATTTATGCCTTGAGAAGAAAGGGAGACATTCCAACTCAGAGGCAATGTTTTTACAGGTATCATGGCTGTTAACATTAAAATATACATAAAACACAAGTATACACATTCATACACATGTGTGCATGCACACCCACATACATACATACATACATACATACATACATATATATACACATACATAATAAAGAAAGGTTTGTTAGGTTGACCTGTAAGAGAAGAAAACCACATTACTGTTTGATGTTCAATGAACAAAGGTCATTTATACAATTAAGGCTGGGCTTGAGTCTTCCCAGAGGTCCACAGTCTGTCTCCCGAGTATTGGAATCAAAACTGCACCTTTAAAACACAATAGAGGCAATCTCTTTTTTTTAATTTTTTTTATTTATTTCTGTATGTGTAGGAATGTACTGTCTGCATACAGGTTTGTGCACCCATGTCGTGCAATGCCGCGGAAGTCAGAAGATGGTGTTGAATTCCCCCGGAACTGGAGTTCTCCTGGAATTGGAGTTTCAGACCATACTCGGCTGCCATGTGGGTGCTGGAAATCAAACCCGGGTCCTCTGTAAGAGCAGTCGGTCAGCGCTCTTAACCGCTAGGCCATCTCTCCAGCCCTAGGTAATCTCTTATAAAACCGGTAAAACTGCCTTCTTTAATTGACTAATAGACATAGGAACTGTGAAAATGATTATTCTCTATTCAGAACCAAATATAATACTAAAGTCTCCTTAAGCTGTGCATTTAAGCTAAATATATTAGTACAGGAGAGCTCTGATATCAGCAATGGATTATTCTACCAAGGAGATGTTGGCCAGGGGATCCAAGCCCCCACAAAAGGTAAAGGCTCCTTTCCTGTAAACTGGGATACCTGCAAGAAGAGAGGCGATAAGGCCCTCCTGTCGAAGACCTGATGTAAACATGGGAAAGATGTACTGAGACTGCACTTGCAAGTGTACAGTTGGTCTCTGGAATACCAGAGAGTGTTACCAAAGGCCACTAAACTAATAAAGCAAATATAGGTCTCCTTTAGTCAAGCAAGACTCCTCTGTCAGCACCAGCTACAACTTACCTGCCTGGAAATACTGTGCAGCAGTGGCAGCCATATGTCTATATATCCCAAATCTAATTGGCTATTAGCTCTCTCCTGGAGGAATAACTCTGGGCTAATGCCACAAGCTTACATCCTCTAGTGGTTAGGAGATGATATAAGGCACAGTAAGACCCTGTCATATTTTATAGAACAAACATAATTCACGGATTAACACACCATCCAAACATCTGTGTCTATACCAAAGTAACCTACCATAACAATGAGTACTGTTTAAATACCTATGTATCTAATTGCTTGTGCTTCATTAGTAGGATTGAAAGGTTATTCCTGGACAAACCGTCAGCCCATGAAAGGAAACAGCCAGAACTGACAAAACTCCAAAATAACAACTCCAGAGAAAGTAGACTGTTTTGCCTCTTGTCCAACTGTGCCCCTTTTCTAAGCCTAGGGAACAATCTGTAGAAGTGGGGGCCACAGTAGAATGTAAGGGCTGTGATTTAGGTGAATGGTGAAACTACGGCAATATAGACTGGACACTTATTTGATCAACTTGATTGTACATACAAGTCTCCCAGCTGGATGGTGGGACCCTTGGGCTGTGTGGGTTTGGGGGCAACTGCATGCAAATAGGTTTTACATGAAGGATGCTTGTACTCATAAATTATTACTCGTTGCTAAAAAAAATGAAAAAAAAATAAAGAAGAAAGAAAAAAAGAAAAAAAAAAACAATGAAAGAGGAAACACTGCCCCCAGGCAAGAGTGCCAGAGACTTTGAGACTTTATGCTTCCCAGTGAAACACTGAATACTGTAAAGCCAGCCCTTCCCCTACCAGCCATCTGCTGTTTCCAGAGCAGGAGAGGGGCACAGAACAAACATTGGACTAGATTAACCAGGGTATCTACCATCAGCTACAAACTGAAAAATGTAACAACTTCATATTTTGCTTTTGGTCTTTTCAAGGCAAGGATTCCTCACAGTCAGAACAGCCCTGGAGGTCACCCTGTAGACTAGGCTGGCCCCAACTCATAGACATCCCTTTGGATTAAAGGTGTGGGCCACCACCAAGCCTGGAATTTACAAGCTCAATTTGCATCATAGAAGACTGGCCTCTAGAAGAGATCTTGGGAGAAGTTTAGCAGACAAAAGGTAACTTCAGCAGAATTAAGCACTATTTTACACTATTTAACACTATTTACAGAAAAAAAAATTAAGGAGGACATTTTTATTTTTATTTTTTAGGAGGACACTTTTTAAAAACACATTTAGACTGTGGCTGTCTTTTCACAAGCTTCCATGCAAGCCAATGTTGGTATATCAATTCCTCGGTAGTTGCCTCTACAACCCAAGCCTGCCTGTTCAAAGGTGCAAATGAACCCCTCTATGGAAAGCTTGCAGCAAAAAGCTTGAGCTTGTTTGCTCCACGGGCATGCCTGTCCTTCCAGCCTCTGTGACCTTCGCCACCTGAACTGTGGCCCGAAGGCTGAAGCCTGGGCTTCTCTTAGGGGCTGGACTCCAGGCCACAGGGCAGTTTCCAAGCCCATTTCAAACCCTCTAGAAAGCAAGTGGCTGGAAGAGCAAGGGCTCCTCTCACAATTTCTCTGGATACTTTCCACCTGGGAAGCAACAGATGTCTCCAATCTAGGGAAGGCTAAACGGCACCCAAGGGCTCCATAATCGTGTCCAGCTGAGTGGGTGAAAACCCACAAGAGAATGCAAGCTTCGCAAAGCCTATCAGAGAAAGGGTCTCCAGCACACAGGCCAAGTCTCCATCAGTGCCATCCACAGGAGCACCAGCAGATTCAATACGAGAATTCCCTCTGTGTCCATCCTTAGTCCATGCCTTCACTGATTTAGAGATGCTAAACTTTCTCCATGCCACAACTTGAAACACAACAGCCACAGAAATCCTCAGCACACTGTCAACAAACACATGCCATACATGACAAAACAATTCCTCCTGAATCATAGCTTCTTTGAAGGTATCATTTCCCAACTTGCTGAGATTCTATCTTACCAAACTGGTCTCCATGACCCACATTCTTGGCATCAATTGTGGTTCATCCACTGAGATTTGTGAGGGGCCAATTTAATCCCAGGACAACCCATGTGGGAAACACACGCAGGAAAGCACACCACATGGACGCCTGTTGAGGTCCAAATGCAGAGAGAGATTTTATTGCAAAATGTCTGGTTATATATCAGTCATGACTCAAATCTCAGGACCAGGAAATCCTAAACCTTTTTGTCACTATATCTCACCCCATGGGTGTGGCCAGTGAGTTCCCATTGGTTTAGAATGCAACCCATCTTAACTAAGTTTTCCCACGTGTTGCTACGACTTTTATTGTACATTTATTATTAAAAATAATATATTCTGCCAGGTGTGGTGGTGCACGCCTTTAATCCTAGCACTTGGGAGGCAGAGGCATGCGGATCTCTGTGAGTTCGAGGCCAGCCTGGTCTACAGAGTGAGTTCCAGGAAAGCCGGAGCTACAGGGAGACTTTGTCTCAAAAAGGCCAAAAAAAATAAATAAATAAAATAAAAATAAAAATAATATATTCTAAGAATCCCTAGTTAGAGGAAGTCCCTCACCCTCTGAAAAGCCAATCCCAACTCCCCAAAAAAGGATGCCACCGTCCATACCCTGAGTCCCAGCAGGGGAGTTTACAGCATTGCTTTTGTGTAAATCATATACTGCATTAAAAAAAATCTTCCACCTTAATAATTTTTGTTTTATTTTTGAATTCTCAACTACATTGTTCCCTTACTTTTGTCCCCCAAGTTGATGTATGAAGTCCTTGGATCTCCCTTGGAGTAGATTGAGGTGTGAGGCAGCCAGGTCTTGCCTGTACACTGACTTGAGACGAGACTGGGAAAGAAAGGTTGTAAGAGTCATGCAAGACCAAATGGAAATAAATCATACAAGTTACTGGGACCTTGTCTATATGAACCTACAACATTGGTATCAGCATGCATAGAATCCATGTAAGCTCAGCTGGACAAATACCCAGAACAGAACTACAGAAACGGGTAGCAGTGTCCAGTCTTGTCTGAGTAAATATTGGTAGTTGATGGCAGTCCAGTGAGGAAGAACTGGCCTTCTTTAGGAAAGGGTCTCCTGATAGGGAATGAGCTGGCCTTGAGAAGTGGTGGGGGAGGAGAGAGAGAGGATGTCAGACAGAACAACTAAGAAGCTCAAGTAAAGTTTATGAAAAAATTAAAAATATACAAAACGGGAACAACCAGGAAGTGTGGGACACTATGAAAACATCAAACCTACACATCATAAGAACAGAGGAAAGAGAAGAATTCCAAGACAATGATATTCATCAGATCTTCAACAAAATAATAGATGAGAAATTCCCCAAACTAAAACAAAAACAAAAAAAAAAAAAAAGACAAGCCCATTCAAATACAAGAAGTGCATAGAACTTCAAAAAGACAGGATTAGAAAAGAAACTCCCCACACCATATCATAGTTAAAATGCCAGACACCCAAAACAAAGAAAAAATTCTGAAAGCCTCAAGCGAAAAACAAAAAGTTACATATAAAGGGATTCCCATCAGAATTACAACTGACTTCTCAGTGCAAACTATGAAGGCAAGAACAATGTGGACCAAAGCAATCCCAGTAATAAAGGAATATTGATGCCAACCCAGGTTACTATACTCATCAAAAATGCAAAAATGTCAATTATAGTTGAAGGAGAGAGAAAAATCTTCCATGACATAAACAAAATGATAGAATACATGTCAGGAAAGCCAACCCTTCAGAAAATACTTGAAGCAATTCAAAGCACAGAAGAGAGGAGCAACTGTTCCCATGCACCTAGAAAGAGAAATTCATAAAAGCATAACTGCACAAGTAGAAACCTAGACCAAAAATGCAAATGGATAATAAGGTAAAGGAAGCAACGGAAATCTTTCAATTATAACCTTAAATATTAATGGACTGAACTCCCCAATCAAAAAACATAGACTGAGAGATTGTATTAGGAAAAAAAAACCCATCTACTTGATTCTACAGAAACCCATCTCACTCTCAAGGATAGGCAAAACCTTAAAGTGAAAGGATAGAAAAAAATATTCCAAGCAAATAGAATCAAAAAGAAAGCAGGTTTTGCTATTTTAATATCAGATAAAATAGACTTCAAAAAGAAATCAGAAGAGACAACGAAGGCCATCACACGTTTATCAAAGGAACAACTGACCATGAAGATTTTACAATCATGATTATATATGTACCAAACTCTGGTGCACCAAACTTTATAAAGACAATTCACCAGGACCTCCAGGCACAGATTAACCCCAATATACTCATAGTAGGGGACTTCAATACCACACTGAGCCTTTTTTTTTAAATTTTTTTTAAATTTTATTTATTTCCGTATGTGTATGAATGTGTTGTCTGCATGCAAGTCTGTGCACCCGTGTCGTGCAATGCCGTGGAGGTCAGAAGAGGGTCTCGGATTCCCCTAGAACTGGAGTTCTCCTGGAATTGGAGTTTCAGACAGTTCTCGGCCGCCATGTGGGTGCTGGGGATCGAACCCGGGTCCTCTGCAAGAGCGGTCGGTGCTCTTAACCGCTAGGCCATCTCTCCAGCCCCAACACACTGAGCCTTTTGGACAGAGCAACCAGACAAAGCATAAACAGAGACACCTCTGAATTGAATGATATGACACAGCAAATGGACTTCACAGACATCTACAGAATAGTCCACCCTAATACCAGTGAATACACTTTCTACAAAGCACCCCACAGAACATTCTCCAAAATCAACAACATAATGGGACACAGAAAAAAAACCTAAGGTGAAAGGATTGAAAAAATATTCTAAGCAAATGCTGCCCAAAAGTAGGGAGATGTTGCTAGTTTAATGTCAGAGAAAATAGTCTTCAAAGTAAAAGAAATAAGAAGAGGCAAAGAGGGCCATTACATCTTTATCAAAGGAAAAATCGACCACGAAGATTTCACAATCATGAATATATATGCACCAAACTCTGGTGCAACAAACTTTATAAAGCCAATTCTCCAGGGCCTCAAGGAACAGATTAACCCCAGCACACTCATAATAGGGTACTGCAATACCACACTGAGCCTTTTGGACAGGTCAAATGGACAAAGAATAAACAGAAAGACATCTGAACTGAATGATATGATACAGCAGAAGGACCTCACAGCCAATTGCCCACTACCAAGTATACCATCCAAATACCAGAGAATACACTTTCTACTCAGCACCCCACAGAACATTCTCCCAAATCGACCACATATTAGGACACAGAAAAAAAAATAACCTCAACAACTACAAAAAGATTGAAATAATTTATTGCATTCTATCAGACCACAGTGTGACAAAGCTCAGTATCAACACCAGGATAAGCCATACTATCTACAAGAACACATGGAGACTAAGCAACACTCTCCTGAACAGTGAATGATTCACTGAAGAAATAAAGAAATAAAAGCATTCCTGGAACTGAATGAAAATGATAATACAGCACAACTAAACCTATGGGATACGTTAAAAGCAGTCCTAAGAGGGAAGATTATAGACCTGGCTGCCTACATTAGAAAAACAGAAAGAGCACAAGGGAATGATCTAACACTGCAGCTAAGAACACTTAAGAGACAACAATAAATGTACCCTAAATGCAACAGACAGGAAGAATTAACAAAAATCAGAGCAGAAATCAATGAAATAGAAACAAACAATACCAAAAAATAAATGAATCCAAAAGTGGGTTCTTTGAGAAAATAAACAAGATAGACAGAACTCTGTCCCAGTTAACCAAAAGAAAGAAAGAGCAACTTCAAATCAATAGAATCTGTGATAAAAGGGGAAATATCACAACAATGAAAAGAGCCAGACAATCATAAGGGAATACTTCAAAAACCTATACTCTACTAAGTTTGAAAACCTAGGAGAAATGGATGAATATCTGCAATCCTGGGAATCACCAAAGCTTAACCAAGAAGAGATCAACAGCTTAAACAGACCCATAATATATGAAGAAATTGAATACATAATAAGAAACCTGTCAACTAAAAATGCCCAGGCCCAGATATTTTCACAGCAGAATTCTATAAAACATTTCAAAAAGGCTTACAACTGTTATTACTCAAATTGTTTAGAAGGATACAGAGGGAATTCCTTCTATGAAGCCAGAATCACTCAAATACCAAAATGAGGAAAAGATACCATGGAAAAGGAGGAATATAGACCCATCTCATTAATGAATACAGATGTAAAAATTCTCAATAAAATACTTGCAAACTGCATACAGACCCACATCGAAAGGATCATCCATCAAGACCAAGTTGAATTCATATCAGAGATGGAGGGATGATGTTTCAACATATGAAAATCAATAAATATCATAAAACACATAAATGGATTGAAAGACAAAAACTACATGATCATCTCAAATTACTCAGAAAAAGTCTTTGACAAAATCCAGCATCACTTCATGCTTAAAGTCCTAGAGGGAATTGGATTGGAGTGATAATTCCTCAATGTAATCAAAGCCATATTCAGGAAACCCACATACAACATCATCTTAAATGGAGAAAAGAGAGAATTCCCCTTAAAGGTTAGAATTTGTCAAGGCTGCTCTCTGTCACCACTCCTCTTCAATACAGTGCTTGAAACACTTGCTAGGCAATAAGGCAAGAAAAGGAAATTAAAGGAGTACTAATTGGAAAAGATAAAGTCAAGCTATCCCTTTTTGCTGATGATATGATTGTTTACCTAAGGGATGCTAAAAATTCCTCGAAACGATTCAGAGTTTCAGTGAAGTGGCATGATACAAAATTAACCTAGAAAAAGCAGTAGCCTTTTTTCTTACACCAAAAAAAGTAATTGAAGAAGAGATACAAGGAGATCTTCTCACTCACAATAGCCTCAAAAACAATAAAATACCTAGGAACAAACCTAACCAAAGAAACCAAAGATCTCTAAAAAAAATGTTAAACCCCTGAAGAAGGAAATCAAAGAAGATATCAGAAGATGGAAATATCTCCCATTCTCATGGATTGGAAAAATTAATACAGTGAAAATGTACATTTTAAACAAATTTATTTACAGATGCGATCCCTATTAAAATCCACAAGGGTTACTTCATAAGCTTGGAAAAAAATGTCCTTAATTTCATACGGAGAAACAGAAGACCCCAAATAGCCAAAGCAACCCGGAGTGAAAAGAGCAATACGGAGGAACCTCTATATCAGATTTCAAAGTATACTACAGAGCTATAGTCTTAATAACAGCTTGATACTGGCAAAAAACAGACCTGTTGAACAATGGAACAAAACTGAAAATCAAAACTTGGGCACATACAATTTCAGCCACGTTGTATTTGACAAGAAGGACAAGAAGACACAATGGAGGAAAGACAGTATCTTCAGCAAGTGGTGTTGGCAAATACCACTTGTAGAAGAATAAAGTTAAACCTCTAATTTTCACCCTGTACAAAAGGCAACTAATGATGGATCCAAAACCTCCATGTAAAACCCAAAACTTTGAAGGTGATAGAAGAAAAAAAATTGGCAGCAGCCTACAAGATATAAAAGTAGGAAAAGACTTCCTAAATCTGACAGCAGCTGTGCAGGAAATAAGATTGACAATTGACAAATGAGACCTCATTAAAATCAAAAGCTTCTGTGGGCTGGGGCACAACTGCTTGCAAATTGGTTTTATGTGAAGGATTCTTGTGCTAAAAAAAAAGGAGCTAGATACTGATATTTGAACTAACTGGGAATATAAAATGCTAGTTGTTTTATTTATAGTTTGTATTGGGTTGGTCTCTATATTTTTCTGAA
>VZQC01005843.1:671881-693540 GCA_009823505.1 Rhizomys pruinosus
CTGCTGGATGGTGGGACCCATGAGCTGTATGGGTTTCGGCACAACTGCTCGCAAATTGGTTTGACATGAAGGATGCTTGTACTCACAAATTATCACTTATTGTTAAAAAAAATGAAAACAAAACAACAACAACAAAAAAAACAGAAAGATGCAGAAAAGTTATGGCAGAATGCATGATCTGGGATGGGTAGGGGTGGGGCTGGGTGAAGGGAAGGGGATATACACCTGAACTGAATTGGAAAATGATGTATGACATACACAAAGCATCAATTAAAAAAATTAAAGAAATCTTTTTAAATAATAAAAATAAACAAAACCAAACTGTGATACTTGAGCAGCAAAAGGAATAATACCATTAGAACATGAACGCAGTTGGCAGAGACACATGCAAAGAAGCTCTAAATTGTACCTACACTGGCTGAGACTGGATTTCCATTGTGTCAAAGGTCATATGACGCAAAGAAAAACTAATTGGTAGGACTGAATTAATCTGAAGGTTAATTTCCAAAAAAGTATTTTACAAAGGACTAAAGTTTTGTATAAATAAATTATGGAATAATTAAAAAAAGTGTTCAACGTCAATAATAATTAAGGAAATGCAAATTAAAACCACTTTAAGATATAATCTCACTCTGATAGGACTGGCTAGGATCAAGAAAACAAATGATATCAAGTGCTGGAGTGGTTGTGGGAAAAAGGGAACACTCATCCACTGCTGGTGGGATTGGAAATTCATACAGCCACTATGGAAATCAGTGTGGAGAACCCTTGGACTACTCAAAATGAGCTTGCCGCCTGACACAGTCATACCACCCCTGGGTATGTCCCCACAAGACACATCTTACGATGGAGATACATGCACACCCATGTTTATTGAAGCTCTCTTCACAATAGTGAAGAGCTGGAACCAACCCAAGTGCCCCTCAACTGATTAGTGGATAATGAAAATGTGATACATCTACACAATGGAGTTCTATGCAGTGGTAAAGATAGATGACATCATGAACAGGTACGTGGATGTAACTAGAAGATATCATCTTAAGTGAAGTAACACAACCCCAGAAAAACAAAGAACTTCTCTGGATGCTATGTCAATTACCTAGTTTTAAGGCAAACTGAGTAAAGTTAATGTGATCTGAAAACAAATGTGCGCTTATGTTGTGAATCCCTTAACAGGTTCTTGAACTAAGCTACCATTTATTTTCAGAGTTAGGAAATTTTGGTATATGATGAAGGGTAGGTATGTGTTTTTTAGCGTAATATAAGATCAAGGGAATGCAGAAAAAACTAGTTTGTCATGACATTACATCTAACCACAGTATTTATTTTCTGGGAGTGCTTCTTAATATTTCTTATGCAAGGCTGTTTGAGCTTTTGTCCAAGCATTTTCTAAAATATTATAAAGTAGTTAAAATATCAGGCTCGTATAACTTAGCCTTTCTGGATGCTTAATGACCACACTTAATGTCCATACCAATTTGGCTGAGGGTCTTAAGGAATAACTTTGTTCCTTGGCCTCAGAGTTCAACCAAATCCCAGGGGACTATGCTTGGGGGCATCGCTTGAAATGTCCTGCAAATGTGAGTCTCCAGTCTTCCTGTGCAGGGAGGTCTTGGAGATCCACTAATGGGACTTAAGCCAGTGTCCAGTCTATAAAGAGGAATGTCTGCACATGCTTCAGAAAGTGAAGCCTGGTATAGCAAGACCTGATTTTATCCTCAAGTGGATGGAACTAGCGATTGAAAAGCCAAAAGGGGCCAGGGGCTCCCTCCATCCCCCCAACAACCTGAGTGACCCTTGAGGACCAAATCTTCAACTGATCTTGAGAAAACAAAAACCTTGGTTAATCTGGGCTAACTGTGTGGCCTTAAACATCCAAAAGGAAAGTAAAAACAAAAATAAATAGTAAGTCCTGAGAAATTTAACTTCAGATATAACACTTAAGATCTTATTAAAAAGACAAAAGAGGGGCTGGAGAGATAGCCTAGCTGTCAAGAGCGCTGACTGCTCTTGCAGAGGACCAGGGTTCGATCCCCAGCATCCACATGGCGGCTGAGAACCGTCTGTAACTCCAATTCCAGGAGAACTCCAGTTCCAGGGGAGTCCGAGACCCTCTTCTGACCTCCGCGGCATTGCATGACACAGGTGCACAAACCTGCATGCAGACAGTACATTCATACACATACAAAAAATAAATAAAATTAAAAAAAAATAAAAAATAAATAAAAAGACAAAAGAACACAGTTGTTTTACCTGTCTTACTGGCAAGTGCAGCTACCCTGTACCCACCACTGCTTTTGTCATCCTTCAAAGACATGAGAATACACAGATTTTCAACCTTCCAATATAAACTGAACTGTCATGTCTCTCCAAGAAGCCTCCAAATCTTCAGTGCCAGATGGGAACTGCTGAGACATCCAACTTGTGGACTGAGCTACTATTGGGGTTTCAACTTCTTTGGAGTATAGACTGCCATTGTTGGACTACCTAGGCTGTGTCATGGAGACCAGTACAGGAAGATCAAGACAAGATGCTGTGCTTACTGGACCTCATTTGTTAACCATGGGAAGGGAAATCCCCAGTGTGGAAGACAAGGGCAGAACTCGTGGTGGTCTGGGCTTGCCAAGGAGGAGACTACAAACATGACATCTTTCAGCCTAATAAAGAAAAAAATCACAAGCTGAAAATGCTAAAACCTATGATATATGTTACATGCATATGTGCATATTTTAGTGTGATGCATATTGGAAGGAATAACAAGATCATTAAAGACTGCGTCAAAGAACTGACTGAAACAGTGAACTTCTGCTCAAAACAGTATACTTCTGCATCAAGAATTTTGAGAACGACTGAGAAAAATATGAAAAATATGTTTGGCAGAATGCATGAGCTCCAGTGGGGTGGGGGACAGGGAGGGGGGCACGGGTCTAGATTCGATTTATAATGTAAATTTGTATGAAATGCACAGAGCTTCAATAAAACATTGGCTAAAAAAAGATGGTATTTATCTGGCTCAGTGGATAATCCTATACAGAACACATTTGAAATGTTCTCCTGTGGAAAATTTGTCAAAATTAAGAACAAAAAAACAACTAATAAATAGGTTGTTATGGCTTAAATATAACATTCCAGACTAGTCTTAAAATATTCACTTACTTTTATATTATTATTGTATTATTTTAATTTTATGTATATGGGTGGACTGCCTACATGTATATAACTGTTTCCATGTGGTGCAATATCCATGGAGTTCAGAATAAGGTATTTGATACCCTAGAACTGAAGTTATGGATTGTTCTTAGCTGCCATTGGGTGTTGAGAACAAAACCCAGGTCCTCTGTAGGAGCAGCCAGTGCTCTTAATAAATAAGGTGCCTCTCCAAATCCACAAACCTGAAAAAAAAAAAAAAAAAAAAAAAGAATGATAATCTCTATTGCTATGGTGTTGGGAAGTGAGTGCTAATGAGATGCCATTAGGTTATTAGGGTTCTAACCTTGTGAATGGATGAATGAAGTTTACAAAATACAAAAAGACTTGAAATGTTCATCTTTTTGTTTCTCCCACCCTCTCTTTTATTTGACATTATGTAGCAATGAGGACCTTGCAAGATGGTATACCCTAAATCCTGAATTTCACAGCTTCCAAATAAAGACAAAATAAATTTCCACTCATTAAAATCACCTACTTTGTAATATTTTGTTACAGAAACAGTACATTCAAGTCACTAATAATCATAATAATATCATTTCCTATATAGTATTGTTTCATAAGGGTTTCAGTATAACCAGCACTTATCACAATGTTGTTCCTGAAGAAAGCACTTCAGGCAAATTATTACAATTGTTCTAATGACCTGATTTTATCCCCTTAGATAGCCTTAAGTCAAAATTCTCCAGTGTTTCAAGGAACAAGGTTTTTTGACATCTACTTGATGTTGCTCTATAAACCTTAGTGTTTTTATTCCTCAGGTGATTAATTCTTCTGACAGGAGTTTAAAATGTATATATGCTCAATTATACTAGCAAAATTATTTTGACCCATTGGGAAGTGTTTATGTTATACATGACTGGTAGGCATTCTGTGCCTTAATTATGAAATTTGAAATAATTAATTCATTACAGGATTCCAGTGAAAATTTATTAACATGTCTAAGAACATGAAATGAGACAGGGTCTGTATAATGTGTCCCTTTAATCATAGATGTATAGTCATGTGAAATGTATTGGAAAATCTCAGATACTCTGAAAGTCTCTTGAGAATATTATGCAGATAAACCACAAGAAAGAGGCATTTGTCTAGATACAATTACTGCTGTGATGCTAAAAAAATATCTCATTGCAAATCCATAAAAATACAGTTTCGTCTGGCCTGGTGGTGCACACCTTTAATCCTAGCACTTGGGAGGCAGAGACAGGCGGATTTTTGTGAGTTCAAGGCCGGCCTGGTCTACAGAGTGAGTTCCAGGACAGTTGGAGCTACAGGGAGACCCTGTCTCAAAAAGACCAAAAAAAAAAAAAAAATACAATTTCATGTGGCTGCCACTTTGTATAACATTAAGTTTTCACAATTCTACCAATATTGCTTTTCGTATCATGCTGTGGATACCTGGATCTATTGACTCTGTGATTTTGAGAATTACTTTCCCAAAATGTTTCTTACTTCTCTCCTAAAAGAAACACTAGTAAGTAAGGTAATAAATTATTAATGCCACATATCAGAGAGTCAAATGGGTTCTTTGTATGATCTTGATTCACTGATCAAGAGCAAATGAATGCATCTGAATTATTCAAAGAAACTAAAATTATACAAATTGTACTCAAATTGAATATTTTGAATATTCTATTCAAAATGTAACAAAAGGGATCACTCTTCACATTAACCTGCGGTTTTACAAGGTAACAGTCAGGTTCTTACATGAAACATTTAACAGTGTGTCCTTTATAATTTAGAATGAAAAGACTGCTTAAATATTGAAAATTTTCATGAAATGCAGACTGGAAATTCAGTTACCTTGACATTATAGGTTCTTGTACTGGGATGAAACTCCAGAGGTCATATATGACACATTCATCCCATACCTCTAAGCAATGCTCAATCAAGGTTGTCATAATAATGTAATTACTTTCTACACAAAATGATATTAGTTTCTGGTAGATTTCAATGACCACTTGAAACTATGTCATCTGAAAAATTTAACCCAAAAGGAAAATAATGCCTTCCTAAATGTCACTCATACTTCAGAGAGAATGAAAAGGCTTATTACACTGCTAGATGAAGCTGTAGCAATATAAAATTAGAGCTAAAATTCTTTGATAAAGTCATCTAGGATTTATTTTAACATAAGCTTTTACACTATGGTGGAAACATTTTATGTGTTTCTCAGTAGAATTTATATTGTTATTGATAATCCTTTTTAAACAAATTTAGTTGAATTTTACTGTTTTGAAGACAGTGATAACATTAGAAATTTAAGGTTTTATGTTATAGGAAAATTTAATATTGCTAAAAGATTTAATTATTTGAAGTATGAAAATTATTCTTTGCAGAAAACAATCATAATATGTTACTATATAAAACAGTGCACTTATTTATTTGCTGAAGATTATTAAAATATTGAAGTGAAGTAACACAGTCCGAGAAAAACAAGGGGCAAATGGTTTCCCTCATTCGTGGATGCTAACACCAAATTCCAGGATGAAAGTAAGTGTGAAAAACATTATTGTTATATTTCTGTTTATCTGAAAGCAACTATGTTGTTATAATGTAAATCTCTTAACAGGCTCTAGAATCGATCCACCACTTACTGTCAGACTCTATAATTACTGTATATGAGTGGAAAGTCTATATGCATATTTTAGAGTAATATAAAATTAAAGGAGGGAAATGTTAATTCCTAAACATAAAAAAAGACTGAGAGGCAGATGCATGATAGTTATGGCAGAGTGCATCATCTGTGGTGGGGTGGGGGGAAGAAAAATGGGAATATGTCTAAACCAAACTGAGAAATCATGTCTGAAAAGGGAAAATACAAAACATCAATAAAAGCACAAAAAATACTGATCATATATTAGTTAAGTTATGCTTATACTATTTTTTAGGTTAGGAAATCCATCTCTCTAAGTCTTCTCTATTCTTAAATTTTCTAAATTTGTAAACAATTATTCATTCCATTTACAATCTATTCCATAATTCACAGTGCAAAATGAAATATCCTTGGGTAACTGTTTTTACCTGTACATTTGAATTAGTTATCAGGGTAAATGTAGGCAGTGATTTGATTTAGTATTATGGGTAAGTATTCTCTAAATAATGTGCATACTTTCTAATTAATTTAGCCTCTTCGAAGTTACATAATCCCTACTGGCACTTTTCCTGCAAAATATGAGTGTTTTAAGAAGAAATATCTGCCTACCAGTAAGAAACTGAGTATTTCAAACAAAAATTATCATTTTCCTTCTTTCTGGAAAAAAAGCAATGTTATTCCTTGGTGTATAGATTCCACATAAAAGAAAGATTTCCAATCAAAGATACCCAAGTTATTGTGGAGTAAAATTTTTAGAGTCTCATAGATTGGACATGTATCACCCGACTGGGTATATCTGAGGCCAATCAAAGTATACTTTCCCTAATCTCACAATTAAGTAAGTACCATCAACTGACACAGTGTTTCTAAGGAGCTTTTCCATTTTTTTTGAATAGCCATGAACATAATTCTGAATTCTGAGAAAAACTAGAATATAAATTGTCAGCAAAAATGACAATACAAATGAAGCAATATATTTCTTATAGAGTAACAGAAAATAGATATATTTCCTTAATCTAGACAAGCAGAAACAGGCTTAAATATCCAGGTAGGGTAGATAGCAATTCCTGGAAGATAAACAACAAATCAAATGAATTCACTGAATTTCCAGGCTTACTATATTTTTAATGATTGTTCCAAAATAATTTTGTTTCATCTGATTATGAAATTAACTAATCAATAGAGCAAATATCACTAGCCCTAATCTGTCTTCATTTTACTAAAGCATTTATCAGAATGTTTTTGCATTACTTTTTTAAATTTCTATCTTCCTTTTTATTTTTATTTTTTGATTTATTTTTCTATTTATTTATTTATGTTTGTACAAGGTTAAGTTACAAATCTAATCTAGACCCTTGTCCTCCTCCTTAACCCCACCCCCAACAGAGCTCATGAATTCTGCCAAACATGTTTTTTAAATATTACTGGACGATGCTTAGGAGGAGACAAGCCAGTAATCCTCATTAGACTTCCATAGTTGAGGAGATTTGCCTCAAATCTATAGTGAACTTGCTGAATACAGTTCATAAGACAGAGTGCCCAAGAGGAGATATCTACACAAAGAAAATTCTGCAGAACTCAGAGTACAAAGCCACATATGGGTGAGTGAAAACTTATCAAAGAAAACAACTAAACAAGTGGCAGGAGCTTGTAGAAGATAGAACACTAGGATTTAAAGATGAGGAAGACAAAAACAAATGCATGTGTATAAAAAAAGCTTAGCAAAATAAGAAATGACAATATGAGACCTCTGTTTCATCATGAAAACACCAAATGTATGAATCAAATGCTTGGATGGAGAAGTTCTGCAATTTAAAACCTATGATCATAGTAAACATATTCAGTAAAACAAATTTGAGAAACCTTGGGAAAGAGATGGATACCTTGAAAAAAAAAAAAGGGGTGGAGATGCCGAAGGAATATAAAATTGATAAAAATACTATGTATAAAATTCACAAAATTCAATTAAAATTAATTTAAAAAATTTAAAAAGGTTCTTAGAATACCAAAGAGACAAAGTAAAGAAACTATACCATCTTGTATTTCAAATAACAGCTATACATGAGCAATAAATTATGTTTGAAATCACAAGAGAAATGTTAATTTTTATGTAATGATAAAAAAACACCTGAACAGAGTATTCCCATCCAATTTTCTTTGATTATGTGATGACTTAACACACACAGAAACACACACACACACACACACACACACACACAGAGCGATTTTTACTCTACCGTGACTATGCTCAGTCCTTCCTTTCCATCTCCATATGAATCCCCTTTTCTTCCAACTAGGGCCCTCCTATATTCATGTCTTTGTTATGTGACTGAGTTTAAGTAGCACTTATTCCAAAATGATAGGAGTATTATTCTGCCTCCCATGGCATTCATTACCTCCATAAAATTCCTCAGAGATGTGGGAAGTCTCATGAGCCTCACATCCATTCCCCATGGAATTTTGACAAGACATATCTTGGGCAAGTTTTATGCTGTGAGTTCATTAGTACGATGGCTAAGTCAGCCAGAAGATAGTGGTTTTCAGTATACCTCCGCATATAATAGTTCTTGCAATTATTCTATCCATTCTTCAACAGTGTTATCTCATCCCTGAAGGTGTTGGGGCAGATGTCCATTTAGAGTTGTCCACTCAACAGTCATGTATTCTTAGTACTTTTACCAGTTCACAATTTATGCATTAATGGTTGACCACTACAAAGCAAAAGTTCACTTAGCTAGGCTAAAAACAGCACTTATATATGGAAATAAACATAAATACTTTTAAGGCAGTTTCACACCATGTCTATTTCTCTTCCAACAGCCTGCACAGCAGATTTTGACAGGATGAAATCTAGCCATTAAGGATAATTCTTCCAATTTAGTTCTGGCTTCATTTTCTCTGTCCTACAGCAAAAGTATGTGATATCTATAGTAATAGGACTTTATACCCTAGTTTTCATGAGTAATCAAGAGCAATGTTAATAGTCTATATTGCTTTGGGGCCACCAGAAACCCCCTTAAACAAAGCAGGGCACTAAGATTCTTGCCAAAAAGAAACTTTTTTAAAATTTATTTGAATTTCTCCCTCCAAGTTGAGACTCCTTCACCCAGCAGTAATCAGCTGCTAATAGTTCTTAGCTAAGGTTAGATGCTACTGTTCATTTCCCTAGTTCTATGTTGACTTTTGTCTTCTTAAGTTTGCCTGGTCTTGTGCATACTGAAACCATTGCTGTAGGTTCATATGAGCAAGGTACCAAGAGCTTGAAAGACTCTGTTTCCTTATGGTCAGGCGCCTCTTCCCCTGTGTCTTACAATCATTTTCCCCATTATCCTCAATGGCCCCTGAGCCTGGGATGAATGAGGTTTAATAAGGAGACCTATTCAGGTACCCACACTTTCCAAACACTTATTCTCTACATTTGACCATTTGTGATATTTTGTGTTCCTTGCACTGTGTTGTATGAAGGAGTTATATTGATAAGACTTGAGAGATGCATTAGTATTCTCACTACACCTAATTCTATTATGTTCCATGAGCCTTAGGTATATAGGTTCCATTGTATATATATCACTTTGGGTTAAGTATCTCACATACAATTATTCTCTGTGTGTGACCAGTTGTGGAACTCTACAATAGTCCTTGTCTCTTGATCTAATTGCTTGTTCTTCATTAGTAGGATTGAAAGGTTATTCCTGGACAAACTGTCAGCCCATGAAAGGAAACAGCCAGAATTGACCAGAGTCCAAGTCAACAGCTCCAGAGAGAGTGGACTGTTTTACCTCTCATCCACCTGTGCCCCTTTTCTAAGCCTAGGGAACAACCTGCGGAAGAGGGGGCGTGGTAGAATGTAAGGGCTGCGATTGGGGTGAATGGTGAAACTACAGCAATGTAGTCTGGACACTCATTTGATCAACTTGATTGAACAAACAACCTGTCACCCCCCACTGGATGGTGGGGCTGTAGGTGTTTGGGCACAACAGCCTGCAGATAGGTTTTGCATGAAGGATGCTTGTACTCATGGATTATCACTTATAGCTAAAAATGAAAAAAAAAAAAAAAACTGAGAGAAAGATGCAGGACAGTTATGGCAGAATGCATGATCTGGGATGGGGTGGGGGGGGGGAGGGAAAGGGAAATAAGCCTGAACTGAATTGGAAAAAATGTATGAAATGCACAAAGCATCAATAAAAACTAATTTAAAAAAAATAGTCTTCTTTGATCAATGTTTAATGGCATACTTGCCTGCAAATATAAGGATATATGTTTAGAATATAGTAAGAAATTACATTTTTTAAAGATTTTTTTAATTTTATTTTATTTATTTCTGTATGTGTATGAATGTACTGTCTGCATGCAGGTCTGTGCACCCGTGTCGTGCAATGCCACGGAAGTCAGAAGAGGGTCTCGGATTCCCCTGGAACTGGAGCTCTCCTAGAATTGGAGTTTCAGATGGTTTTTGGCCGCCATGTGGGTGCTGGGGATCGATCCCAGGTCCTCTGCAAGAATGGTCGGCACTCTTAACCGCTAGGCCATCTCTCCAGCCCCCAGAAATTACATTTTTTTAAGAACATGAAAGACTTACCAAGAGAGAAGTGCATATAATTGGGGTATTTATCTAGCAGGGGAAGAAGGGTTACTTATATAAGCTACCTCGGGGGGCAAAATTGGAAGAAGGAGCTCAAGAGAGGGGCGGCCATAGGAAATATGTATTATCAAGGGCTAAATGGGGACAACGTGAGTAATTAAAGTGGTTAGGTTGGAGGGAGTATTAAACATACACACCACACACACATACGCACACACACACACACACACACACACACAAACACACACACAAAAGATAAATAGTGCTTAGCTGGTGTGGAGAACCATGGGAAAATGTACTAGTTCCAAACCCTACTGAAAAATTATATATACAATATTTCTATATGAGCCTGTGTGTATAGATAAAGGCTACATAGCAAGAAACAGTGCCAGATAGGATTGACACCATTTTGAATTATTTTCCAATGTAGTCCAAGAGTCTCCCTAAATTACAAAGGTTAATGTCACAATCCTTTAATGACTCTCAGAACTTGGAGGTAAGAATTCATTGCTGAAGACAAGATATATTTCAGACACAGGACTTGGAGCAATGGAGCTAAAACTGATCTTGTAGCTCTCATAGTTTTGGAGTAAACTGTGCAAGCTGTTAAGGGAATTAAAAATCAGTAGATGGTCCTACCCCATTTTTAAGGCTTAATAACCACAACAACATCTGGCACAGCATATTATATTGGTGCATTAGTGACACACTTATCTTGGGAATGATATATAGCTACCTAACTGGACATAGAGCCCACTTAATGGGATGGAACTCATATGTGGTATTATAAACATAGTCAAATACAAATGTCTGGACAGGTCATCAATCTTAAGAAAATCATAAGGCTGTAAAACAGAAATTCTAAACCCAAGACGATGTGAATTTTGCTGTCCAAAATAGAACCTTATTTTTCAATAAGGTTCAACATTGATTTATGTATTGACCAAAAGCTGTCCCTGGTATTTGAAAGAGATAAGAAAAACAACACTAAATGCATAGTAAAGGAATTCATGATCATTAATACTGAATTACAGAAGATTTATAAAGGAAAAATGTAGAGAGACCTGGAAAATACACAACCATTAAGAAAGAATACATCTCACAATAAGAGATAAGTGAGGATTAGGAAATAATAAACATTAAAAATAAAAGGCTTTTCCATTATTTTTAATGTTGGCATTATATAGTGAAAAATGCATTTTACTGGGGTCAACAGTTTTGTATACAGGATTACAAGAATAATGCAAAACAATTATAAGTAAGTATATGGGTTCCTTGTATGTAAATAAAAGACCATTTTAAGTGCACAGAGCTTAGATGGGGGATTTCCCCAGAATACTTGAAGCATGGGAAGGGAACACATGTTCCAGACAGGCAGATTGTTGGATAATTGAATCATTGTCTTGTATGGCTGTGGGGGTGAAGTGGCCCTGTTAGCTGGTATAAAAATTGGGCCTGTTGCCACTGTGAAACTTGAGTGTACAGAGCTTAGATGGGGGATTTCCTAGGACCGCCAGAAGCACACAATATTGGGGCACAGGCTAAGCGAGGCATTCTACCCACACACACACACCAACTGGAATTGATGAGGGAGTGTCCTAGTGGGACCAAAATAGTGATTCTAGGGAACAAGGCAAGGTAATAAATTAAAAAGCAAACTTGAAACCACTCTAGTCCCTCATCACCAAGCCCTAGAAACAACCTAGAGAAACTGGCTGGCAGGAAGCAGCACTCTGTGCTCACTACCACAGTGCTCAGAAGGGTACAGACTGAATTGTTCCCTACCCTGTTTTTGGAGAATCTTCAGAACAGAAAGGGAAGAGTGAGTTAGACTTCCAATATAAAACCAAATATGAAAGCCTGAGACTGGGACAAGTCAAAACTTTGTAAATAAGGAGGAAAAAAAATGAAGACATCTGAAGCAGGCAAGCAAAGCAAGCCTTCTACACAGTAAAGAATCATTACAGATTTGCATGAGAATACAAACAAAAAGAAATCCACATGCCCAAAACACAACAAAAGAACAACATGGGAAAAGCACAGAATATTCCAAACCAAACTATATCAAACCTATAGGAGACTCCTACAATGAGATTTCCCTAGAGGTTACCCAGGACATAGATCTTAGAGGAACAATTGCAGACATATTCAAAGAAATAAAAGAATATAAAGAAAAAGTGAGAGGACTAAGGAGAGAGAATGGAAAACTCAAGAAGGACTTAGACGGAAAGAATAACAAACTTTGGAAAGAAGAAAAGGTAGAGAATGACAAATGCCAGAAATAACTAGACAAAGAGAATGAGAAACTCAGGAAGCAATTGGAAACAATGAAAAGATCCCATGCTGAAATAAGAAAGGAAACCAACCAGTGAAGCAAGAATCTAAAGGAAGTGACTGAGAAGCTCCAAAAGGAAGTGGAAATACTAAAGAAATCACAGGATGAAATGAAAAAGGAAATTGAACACTCATCTAATCAAGAAGAAAGGAAGGGAAAAAGCCTCAGAAACAGGATGGAGGAAGCAGATAAAAGAATATCAGACCTGGAAGAATAACACAGAACAACTAAAAAGCTCAATTAAAGATCATGAAAAATTAAAAAATACACAAAAGTGGAACAAACAGGAATTGTGTGACACTATGAGAAGATCAAACCTCCACAACATAGGAATAGAGGAAGGAGAAGAATCCCAAGAGAATGGTATTGATCAGATCTTCAACAGAATAATGGATAAGCAATTGCCCCCCCCCAAAAAAAAAGAAAAACCTATACAAATACAACAATCACTTGGAACTCCAAAGAGACAAGATCAGAAAAGAAACTTCCCATGCCATGTCATGGTTAAAGCACTAGATGACCAAAACAAAGACAACATTCTGAAAGACACCAGAGAAAAACAGCAAGTTACATATAAGGGGAAACACGTCAGAAGTACAACTGACTTCTTAGTGCAAACTATGAAAGCAAGAAGAACGTGGAGCAAAGCATCCCCAGTGCCAAAGGACTATAGATGCCAACCCAGGTTATTATACTCAGTAAAAATGTCAATTATAGTTGATGGAGAGAGAAAAATCATCCATGACATAAACAAGATGATAGAATATATGTCCAGTAAAACAACCCTTCAGAGACTACTTGAAGAATTTCAAAGGACAGAGCAGAGAATCAACTATCCCCAGGTACCTAGAAAGTGAAATTAATAAAAGTATAACTGCAGAAGTAGAAACCTTGACTAAAAATGCAAATGGATAATAAGGTGAAAGGAAGTAACACACATCTTACAATTATAACCTTATATATTAATGGAATACACTCTCTAATCAAAACACATAGACTGGGAGAATGGATTAGGAAACACAACCTATCTATATGCTGTCTACAAGAAAGCCATCACTGTCTCAAGGATAGGCAACAACTTAAGGTGAAAGGATGGAAAAAATATATTCTAAGAAAATGGTGCCACAAAGTGAGCAGGAGTTGCTACTTTAATATCAGACAAAATAGACTTCAAGGAAAAGAATTCAGAGAGACAAAGAAGGTCATTACATCTTTATCAAAGAACAATTAACCATGAAGTTTTCAAAATCATGAATATATATGCACCAAACTCTGCTGCACCAAACTTTATAAAGGAAATTCCCCAGGAACGAAGTGTACAGATTAACCCCAGCACATTCATAGAAGGGGACTTCAATACCCCACTGAGAAGTTTGGACAGGACCACCAGACAAAGAATAAAGAGAGAGACATCTGAAATGAATGGTATGATACACCAAATGGACCCCACAAACATCTATCGAATATTCCACCCAAATACCAGAGAATACGCTTTCTACTCAGAACCCCAAAAAACATTCTGCAAAATGAAACACATACTGGGACACAGAAAAAACTTCCACAAATACAGAAAGATTGAAATAATTTCATGCATTCTATCACACCACAGTGCAATAAAGCTCAATGTAAACATCAGCATAAATCCTACTATCTACAAGAACACATGGAGTCTAAACAACACATGCCTGAATAATGAATGGGTCAAGGAAGAAATAAAGAAAGAAATAAAAGCATTCCTGGAACTAAACGACAACGACAATACAACGCAACAAAACCTATGGGATACTTTAAAAGCAGTCTTAAGAGGGAAGTTTATAGCCCTGTGTGCCTACATTAAAAAAACAAACAAACACAGAAAGAGCACCAGTAAACGATCTAACACTGCAGCTAAAAACTACAAATGAACCCTAAACCCAACAGACAGGAAGAAATCACAAAAATCAGAACAGAAATCAATGAAATAGAAACAAAGAGAGTAATATAAAACAAGTCAATGAATTCAAACCCGGTTCTTTGAAAATATAAGCAAAATAGACACACCTATCCCCAGTTAACCAAAAAAAAAAAAATAACAAAAAAAAAAAAAGAAAAAAAGAAAGAAAGAAAAAAAGAAAGAACAACTCTAAATCAATGTTATGCTCAATGAAAGGGAAAACATCTCAACAAAGAAAAGATCCATACAAGCATAAGGGGATACTTCAAAAACCTATACTCCACTAAATTTGAAATCCAAAGAGAAATTGATGAATATCTGAAATCCTGGGAACCAACAAAGCTTAACCAAGAAGAAATTGACAGTTTAAACAGACCCATAGTATTTGAGGAAATTGAAAATGTAATAAAAAAACCTCACAACTAAAAAAAGCCAGGGCATAGATGGTTCCACAGCAGAATTGTATAAAAAATTTAAAGAGGTACTACAAACCATTACTACTCAAACTGTTCATAAGGATACAAGCAGAGGAAATTCTCACAAATTACTTCTATGAAGTCAGCATCACTCTAAAACCAAAACCAGGCAAAGATACAAGCAAAAAAGAAAGCTACAGACCCATGTAATTAATGAATATAGAAGCAAAAATTCTCAACAAAGTACTTGCAAATCACATACAGACCCATATAAAAAAATCATCCATCATGATCAAGTGAGATTTACATCAGAGATGAGGGGATGGTTCAACATACATAAATCAATAAATATCAGAAAAACACATAAATGGAGTGAAAGACAAAAACCACACCATCATCCCAATTGATGCAGAAAAAAGCTTTTCAACCTTGCAATATGTACTGAAGACTAATATCTCTCCAAGAATACTCTAAATCTTCAGTGCCAGATGAGGACTGCTGAGACATCCAGGTTGTGGAATGACTAAGCTACTACTGGGGTTTCAACCTATTCAGATTATAGTCACCTTTTGTTGGACTACCCAGGCAATATCATGGAGACCAGTACAGGAAGATCAAGACAGGATGCGGTGTTTACTGGAACTCATTTGGTGACCATAGGAAGGGAAAACACCAGTCCAGAGCACAAGGGCAGGACTGATGGTTGTTTGGGATTGGAAGGAACAACAACAACAACAACAACAACAACAACAACTAGACTGGCTCAAAGAACTGACTAAAATGGTGAAATTCTGCTTGAAATAGTAAACTTCTGCATTGAAATTAAAAAAAAAAAGATTGAGAAAAGGATGAAAAACCTGTTTTCCAGAATGCATAAGGTCTGTTGTAGTGGGTTGGTGCAAGGGAGGGCACACGACTCTAGATTTGATTTGAAATCTTATATGAAATTCACAAAGGTTAAATAAATATTGGCTTTGAAAAAAAGACATTTTGAAATTAATTATGTAGATCCTCCCATAACTATGAATGTACCAAAATATATAAACATATTTTACATGAAAAAGATTAAAATGGCAGAAATTAATGCATGGCTTTAAGTAATCAGAACATTAATCATATACACCCATTAATGGATTAGTCTGAGGAGAACTAAGATGGTAGCTCCCAGGGAAGTGGTGTGTTTTGAGCATCTAAGGTGAAGTTGGGGCAGAGGGACTTAGTAACCTCAAGAGTGATTCTCTGAGTTCATCTTTCATGGTTGTTGACTGGGGCTTGTCCCACTTTGGTGAGGGGGATGTGGTGATATTCCCATCCACATCGCTGGGAGCACCTGAGGCCCTTGTGTTTAGGTTCCACAGGTCTGAGTGGCCTGGGCCACCTGTACTGTTGCATAGCTCTGGCCATTGGGGGAACTGTTTGCTGCATGGGTGAAGTTTGCTGCTCTATTCAGTCTTAGGATAGAAGTGAGACCTTGGGACCTAAACTAACCACACCTGTATATTAATTAATTAGTAAATGAAAGCACCTCAAGAATGTAAGTGAAATCAACCTTCAGCTCAACAAAGAAACATCTGAACTCCATACCAGAACCACAAACAGAACCAACAACAAAAAAACACCAAATGCCTAAAGCACAACGAAAAAACAATATAAAAAATCCAAATGATAAACCTCCACCATACATTACTAGACCTACTGAAGAATCTTATGGTGAAGTTTCTTAGATACAACTCAGGACAAAGATCTTACAAGAACCATTATAATCATGGTTAAGGGAATCAAAAAAACTGAAAGAATTTAAAGAAAACATATAGAATGAAATGAAAAATCTAAAGGAAGATAGGGATAAATTAAAAGCAAACAATAATAAACTGCAGAATGAAATTATAAAAGATATATAAAGACTGAAGGCAATTCAAGTTGAAATGAAAAAAAAAAAGAAGAGCAACACTCCACAAACCACCTGGAATACATGGGAGAACGTCTTAATAACAGAATGGATGAAGTAGAAATTAGAATACCAAGACTAGAAGACAATATGGAAGAACTAGATTGATCCCTAAAGATTATGAAAAAAATAAAATAAACACTACATTGGAATAACCAAGAACTGTGGGATATTATGAAAAGACCAAACTTATGAATCATAGGAATAGAAGAAGAAGATTCACAGGATAACAGCATTGGATGTTTTTTTATTATTATTCAAGAGATAATTCTGACTTTTTTCACATAACAAAATAATTTGGCTCAGGAAAAATTAGGTTTTACCTCCTTGAACCAGTGTTATGAATTCCAGGGGGAGACATTCTGAAAGGGTGTGGTAAAACCCTTCAGCTGAGTTCCTGTTTATAGGTATGTTATGCAACTCCTTCCTTCTAGAAAACTATAAATCTGGATTTAGGTGTCTGGGAAACAAAAGAGGCTGCTCTGATTATAGTGGAAATTACAAAAAAGAGGCTGAAGGAATATGCCTCCTCTCTCTAGGATTCAATTTTGCCCTACAGCTCTGGGTTGCCCTACCAGGAGTTGTTGACCAGGGAGGCTTTAAAATTCCCCCAAACAAAGCCAATTTGCATATATGTTTGGGTGCAAATAAAAAATGGACAGTAAGACCTTATTGCTGAAGATATGGCATTGTAAGACCATGAAAACAAAATTATGCTGAGACCCTGCACTGAAAATCAACAGCTATCTTCATTGTGTCAGAGAGCACTATTCAAGCCCCTGGAAACAAATGGTCTCTGAAACTTTACTGCAGACTTCTGGTGCTACACTTATACATTCTCAAAGAAGATATAGTACAATAGTGGCAGCCTGATAAATGTACACCCAGAAAAAAAAATGATCCCAATTTGATCTATGGACAGCTCCCTGGTGGGGTATGACACAAAGCTGACACTGTAGCTTTGGTGCCTCCTAATGTCAGGAGGCTCTATTTTATACCACATTAGAAAGCTATTAGCAGCCCTTTGTCAAAAAGTTACAATGCCCCAACCAAAATATTATCCAAGCATATGTGTCCATAGAGTAACTTGTTACAATATTTAATATGTATTACTACTAATATTTATTAATATTTGTGCTTTATTACTAGAACTAAACGGATAATGCTAAAGGACCAACTAGTCTATTGCAAACAGAACTTGTACCGTCCCAAGACTTTGAATGTCACCTCAGAAAAAAAAAAGGATCTTCTATCTCTCACTCTCTTTCACTCTCCCCTCCAAAGCTGAGTGACTCTCTCAGAAGAAATTGATGAGTAAGATTTTAAGGGCCATGGAGAGGAGATAGATTGTGAGAACACAGCAAAAACGGACTATTTTTTTTTCTTTTCTTTTTATTTGATCAACATGTTTGTGTAAGCAAACTTCTTCAATTGGACTTGGTACTGTAAACACAAGTAAGTATACACAGCTGGAGGCATCATACATCCCAGTGAAAAAAACTAATTGTCACTTCCCTAGATCAACACAAAGGTTATATTGTATTCTAAATAATACATACTCTCTTGGGCTGGAGAGATAGCCTAGGGGTCAAGAGCGCTGACCGCTCTTGCACAGGACCCGGGTTCGATCCCCAGCACCCACATGGTGGCCGAGAGCCGTCTGAAACTCCAATTCCAGGAGAACTCCAGTTCCAGGTGAATCCGAGACCCCCTTCTGACCTCCGCGGCATTGCACGACACGGGTAAACAAACCTACATGCAGAGAGTACACTCATACAAAAAAAAAATACTCAAATTTACTAACAAGTGTGCCTATCACTACTCATCAAAAAAATTTTTTGGAACAGATGGATCCTATTACAAAGTTCTACAACTCTTCAAATACATAGAACAAGAGACTTTGAGGTTCTCAGCCTTGGGCGACATATCACCAATGCAACCACTACATGCAAGACTAACAGAATATTGTAGAAGAATGGGTGGGAAGAAAATAAGAGTCAGATAAAACACCTGCTGGTAGTGAATGTATACTAGATATAAGAGACCTGCACCAATGATATTACCACAATATGGTAGTCTACCAAGATCTCCATAATGAAAAACCATATAACATGTCCAAATAGACTGTGGGATTGTCATGGGTTCACACCTCAAGATAAATGGCCACAGCATTCAATGGAAGGTGAGGGAAGATGAATCAATTTTCTCTAGCTCCTTGAAAGTCTATCTAACCACAAGTGGACCACCTTTAACACAGGCAGTCAAGAGCATGACGTAATGGATCAGTGCATTATGGGCATGAATGAATGCACTCGGGGACACACACACACACACACACATTTGTATGCATATATAGCAATATTAATCAAAGAAGAAGACAGGGAATAAAATAGGAATAAAAAAGCGTGGGAGAAGTGGCTGAGAGACTGGAAAGGATGTAAATAATGTAGAGAAAATACGTATGAAATTTTCAAGAAAGCTATTCATTTATTTACTTGTTGAATACAGATGCAAAAACAACAGAATATTTGTGAAATATATTCAACAATGCAATAAAAAGATCAAATCATATGATCAAGTTGGACTCATTACAGGAATACAAAGATTGTTTCCTACACAAATCAATATATATAATAGAGCTTGCAGACAAATTTATGAATGATCAATTCATTAGATTTATAAGTGGAACTTTGTTTTTTTTTAACTTTTTTTTAATTTTTTTTAAATTTTATTTATTTCTGTATGTGTATGAATGTACTGTCTGCATGCAAGTCTGTGCATCCGTGTCATGCAATGCCGCGGAGGTCAGAAGAGGGTCTCGGATTCCCCTGGAACTGGAGTTCTCCTGGAACTGGAGTTTCAGACGGTTCTTGGCCGCCATGTGGGTGCTGGGGATCGAACCCGGGTCCTCTGCAAGAGCGGTCAGCGCTCTTAACCGCTAGGCTATCTCTCCAGCCCCTTATAAGTGGAACTTTGTAAACATTCAACATTTTTTCAGGTGAAAAGTCATTTTGGAATTGAGCGTAAAGGGTACATATCTTTTTAAATTTTATTTATTTTTCATGTGTATGAATATACTGTCTGCATGTGGGTTTGTGCACCTATGTTGTGCAATGCCGTAGAGGTCAGAAGAGGGTGTCAGATTCCCCTGGAACTGGAGTTAAAGATGATTCTCAGCTGCCATGTGGGTGCTGGGGATTAAACCCGAGTCCTCTGCAAGAGCAGTCGGGGCTCTTAACCGCTAGGCCATCTCTCCAGCCCCCAAGGATACATATCTTACAATAATAAAAGCCTATGAAAGCCTGATATTAAACACCAAAAATTCTGAAAGTATTTCATTTAAAATCATGAAGCTGATATGTTTCTCCATTATCACATCTCTTATTCAATGTCTTGCTTATAGGGCAATGAAAAAGAAATATAGATACAGATATCAAAGTAGGGAAATTATCCATATTTGCAAATGATAAGATTGCTTACAACAAAAACAGTAAGGGCTTCAGAATATAATCATCTGATAAAACCCTTGGGAAAATAAAATAATACCAAGTCAGTATACAAAACATTAGCTTTCCTATTGGCCAAAACTAAATTCATTGAAATAAAGGAGTTAGGTAGGCTATTGCATTCCTAGTAGCACAGCAGAGATCCATGTATGTCCCTGTTTAGTATTACTACATACTCAATAAAAATATTAAGCCTATATTTCCATCAGCAGTAAAATGGCTAAATTAAATGAGACTCCACATGTTAATAGTACAGAGTCCCACAACTGGACACACAAAGACATGGCCTGTGAATGGCTCATGCCTAGGATAAACATCTGCAATGCAACCTCTACACATAAGACCCAAACATCATAGAAAAAAGACCCAAGAAGTCATAAGCTAACTTGTTGTTAAGGAAACTCCTCCATTAAACTGGAAACCAGGAACTCAAAAGGGCCTGAATGGCCAGTCCATGAAGATTAAAAGTCTACAGAATGTGGTCCCATGGACAGGATGCTGATATTCAGGTTCACCCACCCATAGCTCAGGGAACATTGCAGAAGAGGGGCATAGTGTAAGAGCCAGGGAGGTGAGACAAGACCAAATGGAAATGAATCCTACAAGCTCCAGGGACCCTGGGACACTACAGTATTGTTATCAGCATATACAAAACCTATGGTAGCTCAGCTAGACAAATAACCCGTACAGAACTGCAGAAATGGCTACCAGTGTCCAAACTTGGCTGAAGAAATACTGGCAGCAGATGGCAGTTGGTTGAGGAAGTGTAGGTAAAAATGAGGCCACCTGTGGCTTCTTTATACTAAATTACTTGGCACCAGGCAGGGTTTGTCTGCCTTGAGATAAAAGGCATTCATTTGTTCCCCTTCTCATACTCCTGATGTTAGTACTCATGATGCTAAGGAACATGAGGCATGGGATCTGAAACCAGGCCCTGGGATATGATGTCACACTGGGTATAAAAACAGAATGCTGGGCTGGAGAGATGGCCTAGCGGTTAAGAGCGCCGACCGCTCTTGCAGAGGACCCGGGTTCGATCCCCAGCACCCACATGGCGGCTGAGAACCGTCTGAAACTCCAACTCCAGGAGAACTCCAGCTCCAGGGGAATCCGACGCCCACTTCTGACCTCCG
>VZQC01005843.1:693860-715178 GCA_009823505.1 Rhizomys pruinosus
TATATATATATATATATATATTTGAGACAGGGTCTCCCTTTAGTCCCAGCTGGCCTGGAGCTTGCTATGTGGACTAGGCTAGTTATGAACTTAAAGAGATCCTCCACCTGCCTCTGCCTCCTAGTGCTGGTATTAAAGGTGTGTGACACCAGGCCTGGCATGAACAAAATATATTAGCCATAGGTGTGGAAATATTACAATGAAGCATTACCTGGTACAAATGATTTATGGGAATAAATACATAAGAGAAAGGAAATAATACTATCAAAAGCAAGTGAATGGTACCTATTAACTAAATAAATGAAAATATAGAAAATATAGTGATTGTTTTACAAATATCTATCCATTATTCATCTGCAAATCTTTTTTTAAAATTAAAAAAAAATTGAGGTTATGTGCATTTCATACAATGGTTCTTAATCAAGTTTAGACCCCTTCTCCCATCCCTGTGTCCCCAACCCCCCCACTGGATTTCATGTATTCAACATTCATGTTAAGTTAAGCTTTTGTCCCTGGATGTCCATCAGTGCAAATTTTTCCACTGGAGTCTAGACAGCCTATCTAGACATCACAAGTAAGGCATACTCTCCATCACGCAGTAGCGATCTGTCTCCATTGTTTCTCTCTCTAGAACCAGCTTCTGACCCATTTCACTCCCTCAGCTATGGGCCCTTGTCTGAGTGATTTGGCATGGGTTCTCTGTTCAATGCCACCGTTGCCACAAGTTCATAAGAAGAAGCTTCCAGTGGCTTGAAATCTTCTGCTCCCCTATGTTCATGAACAAGCCCTGTCTCTTACAATCTCCCTGCCCCACCACCTGCCCAACCCTTGAGGTTAGCAATGTTCCCTGAGTCATGGGTAGATGAGGTTTAATATAGGAGTCCTACTCAAGCACAGTTTGTATAGTCTCTTATTCTTTAAAACTTGACAAGTTTTGGCCATATATGTTAATGACCACTTTTTGCATGAGGAAGTTTCATTGGTGAGAGGTGAGGAATACCCCTCATTTCATTATGTTCCTTGAGCTTTATCTGTAGATGTTCAACTGTAGATGTGTCACCTAGGACTTAGCATCACTCAGATGTTTCTGACCAGTTGTGAGATACAGTAGATTCCATCTTTTGCAAAAGGATGTTTGTTTGATAAGTGGTGTATGGTATGCTTGTCTATAAATATAAGGATCTAAATTTAGCATATGGTAAGAAATTTTATTTGTCTAGAGATATGACAGAGATAGAGTTTTCTCTAGGATCTGTATCATCTTCACCCATGTGTGTTTGGCTGAGTTTACAGTAGTGCCACCCATAAGTGCACTCCCTTTGAGATTGCTTTAAGTTTAATTAGATCTTTGTTGATTACACCCCCCCCCCCATAATAGTGCCACTATGGCACCAATAGAATTACTTTGATGTGTTTTTTGCAGTTGATTTTTCTTCAGGGTGTGTGATATTGTTATAATTTAATTCTTCTGGTGGTAAGAGGAGCAAATAGTCCCTATAACATAATCAGGTAAACGGTATAAAATATCTAGTCTATCTGTTAAAAAAAAATCTACCTTTCAAGTTTTACTGGACAATCACCTGGTCATGGGATAACCCCTGGCAAGGCCAGTTCAGCTTTAGTCATGCTAAACAGATGGGTGAAATACCTGAGTATGTCACTGTGTTAGTGAACTTTTCCTGCCTGGAGTCCTATCTCCCAAGAAGTCTACAAGATTGGGCAACAGGAAGGTAAGTCTCTGTAAGTCTGCTTGCTTTTATCTTTTATGAATTGTTCAGAAAAGCATAATTTCTCTTTTTCTTCTTCATATCCCTTCTATTAACATGCTTGCTTTAACACTTTGGGCTGTGGTAGCGTATCTTATATTACCTTTTTCCCTTCTAATATTTCCTTTGTCCCACCATGTGGTTGCCAGTAGGCCTCATATCTGAGCACCAGTGCAGGCTTTAGCCCGCATGGCCTCATGGCTTTTTTTTTCCATCTTCCCTCCATTCTCCTTAAGGCAGCTGCTGACATTCTCAGCTTGTCTGTCTTGAGAATTTTTCTTTAAAATTCTAGTAAAATTGTCCTAAAGTCCCCATTTATTTCCATTCTTAAATTCTTTTAATGAATGAGATTAAGAACCATCTAGGGGATGATTGTTTTTCCCTGTTTCATGGTCATAGACATCCAGTTTTTCCACCATCATCTATTGAAAATGCTCTCTTAACTCCAGTGTGTGTATTTGGCATCTTTATAAAATATCAGATGCCTGTAATTACATGCACTTGGGTTTGGGCTTTCTACTAAATTCCATTGATATAATTCCCTGTTTTGTGCCAGTACCAGTGTATTCCATTTGCACTTGTACTGCAAAATAACTTGAAGCCAGGAATGGTAATTCCTTCAGGATTATGTTTTTACTCAGGATTATTTTAACTATATAGGACTGTTTATATTTCAATATGAATTTTAAGATTTTTTTTTATTTATGTGAAGAATAACATGAAGGTTTTGATTGGGATTTCATTACATCTGTAAATTGCTCTTGGTAGGGTATGCATTTTTTACAATATTACTACTACATAACCATTTATTTTCCTTTTCATTTCCTTGTTTTTTCATCAATCTCTTTCTTCAAAAATTTAAAGTTTTCATTACAGCAGTCTTTCACCTTTTTGGTTAGGTTTATTTCTATATATTTAAAGGGTATTGTAAATGGGAGTGTTTTCTTGATATTTTTCTCCAAATGTTTGTTATTATTATATAGGAATACTACTGAGTTTTGTAAGGTGATTCCGTACCTGCCATCTTGGATCTGAACAGAATTCTGAAAAGAAGATAAATGGCTATAAAATACTGGAAAGTGGTAATTGGTATACTTAAGATTTGGGAAAATACAAAATAAAGTACTTTGAAGTTTCCTTTTTAGCCCAGTCAGAAATAGGACAGATCAAGGAAAACGTGACATCAGATACAGATGAGGTTTCAGAGGAGGGAAATCTTCATCCATTCACTGTTTATTGGTTTGCAAACAAATGCAGCCCCTTTGGAAATAGGTGCAGGTAATTCTCAAAATCTAAAAAATATATCTTCCATATGACTCAGCTATATTACCTTCCCTGGCATATACCAAAACTTTTATTTTTGTTATTTTTTTCTTTTATTTTTCTAACTTGACACAACCTAAACATATCTAGGTATACAGCACCTCATTTGAAAAATTACCATCATCATATTGTCTCCTGGGCATGTCCATGGAACAGTTTCTTAATTAGTGACTGATATAGGAAGGTCCAGCCTACTGTTGCACGTGCCACCCCTTGGAATTTTGGCCTAGGCTGTATAAAAGAAAGGTAGCTGAGCAAGCAAGAGAATTCAAAGGAATAAGCAACATTCATATATGGTCTATGCTTTACTACCCTTTTCCAAGATCTTGCCTTGGTTTCCCTCAAGGATGTATAGTGACTTGTAAGGTGATATAAATTCCTTCCTCCCCTAGTTGCTTTTGGATGCTAGAGAAAATACTTGATATACTACCATAATGATATTTGCATCATGTTCATTCCTAATCCGTTCACAATAGTTAAGAAATGTATGCAGGCTATGCAGACTTCACATGATTAATAGATAAAGAAGATGTGATAAAACACACACACACACACACACACACACACACACGGAATTCTATTCTGCTACAAAAATGTGAATTTCCAGAATTTAAAATTTCAACAACAACAAAAAAAGAATGGAGATGGAAGATATTACACAGAATGAGGTAATCCAGATGCAGTTAGAAAAATGTTTCATTGACATAAATGCTTCATTGAAATATTATTGGTAAATAATAGCTCCATATCTTGAGATGTGATTGTATAATCTGCAAAAAACACAGAAGCCAGGAAAGTTGAAAGGGACCTTGAAGGGTGGGACAGAGAAAGAGTTCTATGGAGAGAGACAATAAGACACAGGTAATATTTATGGGAAAGGGGGGAAAGCAGGGGCCAGTTAACTTGGGAAAGATAAGGATAAGATAGAGGGAGTTGGACAAACAGGAAAAAATACTAAGGATCCTAGAATAACCCACAGAGAAACACGACATATTATAAGCTTAAATTTTTTACACACACACACACACACACACACACACACACACACACACACATATATATATATATATATGATATTTTAATGACAATATGCTGTATTTCCATATTCTTTTTTAAATATATTTTATTGATGTGTTGCATATTTCATACATCATTTTCGTTCTATTCAGACACATTCCCCTTTAAATGACCCCTGCCCACCCCTGTTCCTGCATTCTGCCATACATGTCTTGCATCTTTCCCTCAGTCTTTTTCACATTTTTCCCATTTAATTTTATATTACTTCAAAATATGTATACATATCCCCCACCCATATTCCAATATTACAAAATCTGCACATAAGTGGTAGGTTAATTCTCAAGGCCATTAAGGGATTCATCTTTTAACCATACTGCTGCTTTCATATAAAAATAGATATAACATAGATGATGCTCAGTTTGCTTTCCAACTAGGGATTTGGTGCTAGCATCCACAAATGAGGGAAACCATACATCGTTTGTTTTTCTGGGACTATGTTACTTCACTTAGCATAATGTCTTCTAGTTGCATCCATTTACCTGCAAAATTCATGATGTCACCTTTCTTTACTGCTGCATAGAACTCCAATATGTAGATGTACCATATTATCTGTATCCACTTGTTGGTTGAGGGACATTTTTGTTGCTTCCAGCTTTTTGCTAGTGTGAAGAGAGCTGTAATAAACAAAGATGTGCATGTGTCTTTACGATAGGATGAGTCTTGTGGTATAGACCCAAGAGTGGTATGACTGGGTCAGGTGGTAAGCTCATTTTCAGTCGTTTAAAGGTTCTCCACACTACTTTCCATAGGATTTGCAAGAGTTTGCATTCCCACCAGAAGTGGATGAATGTTACCCTTTTTCCACAACCTCTCCAGCATTTGGTGTCATTTGTTTTCCTAATCTTGGCCATTCTTACCAGGAAAAGAGAATAAAGGATATAATCTTATTTTAATGCATGAATGGAAATGGCATAAATACAGTGTACTCATGCATGAAATTGTCATAAAAAACAAAAAAAGTGACTTCAAAATAAGAAAAATCCACATAGATAAATATATGAAAGTTATGTGATACATAAAAGCATATGTGCTTTTCAAAAATAACAAAAGGGCATTTGGACATGGTGGCACAACCTTCTAATCCCAGCACCTGAGCAGCAGAAGCATATGGATTTCTGTGAGGTCAAGGCCAACCCAGTCTACATAGTGACTTCTATGCTAACAAGGGCTACTGGGTGACAAAAGTATAAATAATAAATAAATAACAAAACGTCTGAAGTTTTCTCTACTTCATGGACAGTATGTGCATTTGTCACAGTTTCGTGAAATGAACAGATGAATCTTCTGGTTCATGGATGAAGTGCCATTTATTATTGCAATACTCATAGCCAGAGTATGACTGTTTTGTATGATCCCATAAAAGATAGCTGAATCATCTTCTCACATTGGACAGTATTATAAAAGGTATCTTTTATTAATGAAACCCAAATATTTTATAAAGGATTCTACATATCCCTGCTCTCTGGATATACTACCTTTACCTTCTATGGATTTTTTACATGAATGCTCTTAAAACGTCATTCTATAAACAGGGGGAAGGTAGTTGATAGATTACTTACAAAAATACGAAGGATCTCAAAAGACCCATTAAAAATTGGCTTCCAGTACTAACATTTTATATAATTCAAATTATAAAACTCAGTTTCTAAGGTGTATTAGTCATCTCTCAAGAGTTTGATAGTCTTATGTGACTAATTACTATGTTCCAAAAAGAGACATATGAAACAGTAACATAATTAAATAAAACAGTTCTATATCATATAATAACTATAATGTAAAATGACAGTAGCTAATGTTTATAAATAATCAAATTGATCCAGCATTTAAGTTATACTCAAATAATCCATACCCATTAACACTGTGTTAGATGTTGTCATCTTTATTTTATAGTTGAAGAAAGGTACTTTGGAATGTGTTCCCACCTAAGCTTATATTTTAGTAACTGACAATTATTAGATTATACTTAACTACTCTCTTTCATGCTTTATGTAACTGTCTGTCGAAATCTGTACTTTCTGTAAATGACTGGAACATGTATAGTCCTACATACTCTTGGCAATACTTGACATGATCTTATAAGAGCTAGAGAATATTTCCTCCATCTTGAACTTAGATCAAGTCCAGTACCAGTGTAAATGATGTTACAGTGTACAATATGTTATATTCAGATTAATAATAGTTCATAGCTTGGACATCCTAATGATATGATAAAACTTTTTTGTGTGTTTCCCTCTTAGAACACTAGCTTCTGGAACATGAGATAGACAGCAGATTCAGTTGGAGCCCAGATGAGATAAAGGAACCATTTTTATATATTAAAGACTAGAGCTATCACTGGAGCCACATATAATAGACAATCAATTGTTTTAAACAGAGCGAGGAACCCTTCTAAATAACTCCACCCTGAGTCATCAAGTGATTATAACCTGAAAGACCTATCCAAAGAATCATATACCTAGTGTAAATCAACCTTTAGTTTAAGTATACATTCATAATAAAATAGTTTTACCATTATCTGTTAAGTGATATTATGTGTAACCATAAATCACAGCAGTAATGAAATGTCAACCCAATTTTGTAATTTTTTTCATTTCATCAGTCACAACTTGATTTCTTTCTTTGTTCATTAATGCATTGATAGCAACAACAGAACATGCACATGGATAATGAATTCCCTTTATATACATTCTCATAAATGTTAAAACTGTGACTAGGAGCTGGAGAGATGGCCTAGCTGTTAAGAGCGCCGACTGCTCTTGCAGAGGACTTGGGTTCGATCCTCAGCACCCACATGGCAGCTGAAAACCGTCTTTAACTCCAGTTCCAGGGGAATTAGACTTCATCTTCTGACCTCTGCGACATTGCATGACATGGGTGCACAAACCTGCATGCAGACAGTACATTCATACACATATGAAAATAAATAAAATTTTAAAAAATTAAAAAAAATACTGTGACTAAAGGAGAAAGTTAAACCAACTTTTGCTTACATATGAAAAAATATTGAATAAGATAAATTCTGTCCAAACAAAACTTTGTCTTAATATTTTATTGATTGTTGAGAATTTCATACAATATATTTTATTTGTATTCATACCTCACCCTCCATCTCCACTTCCATCCTACTACCTACCTCCCCAACTTTATGTCCACAATTATTATTTTTCTCTTTTGCTTGTTACCTTAAGGTGTGCTTAGATTTTTCTCTTTTAGAGAGTCTCCCTGTAGCTCTAGCTGGCTTGGAACTCAATGTATAAGTTGGCCTCTATCTCAAAGAAATTTACCTGTCTATGCATCCTCAATGCTAAGTTTTAAAGGTGTGCTTTTCCTTGTTGAGCTATTTTTCATTAGAGGCCTGGGAGTTTAATATGTGTTCCCCAGATGGTCTTGTGAAGACATTCATCCATACGAGTCTAGGCAACCTACCAGGCATGAAACCTTTAAAGAAAACCAACTTTCTCTCCCCCAGCATCTATCAGTTGCCAGTAGTTCCACACCTAGGTCTGGATCATCTTGCTCATTTCTCCATCAATGCTGGCTTTTAAACATTTTTTTTTGTCTGGATTGGGCCTACTCAGCTCTTATGCATGTCATAAGCACTGTGGGTTCATCTGTAAACAATTCTGTGTTGTCCAGAAAACATGGTTATACTGTATTCATCTACCATATCTGGCTGTTAAACATCACTTTATCCTCTTTTACACAATATTCCCTGATACTTTGTTGCAGAGAGTGGCGTATAAGTGTCCCAGTTAGGGCTATGCATACTGAAGTCTCCTGTTTTCTGCATGTTGCTCAGTTGTGGCTGTCTGAGTTAATTGCCATCTGCAGAAGGTACTCTACTAATGAGAGTTTAAAGATGCACCAAAATGTTTTTAATTAACTCTGCATATTTTATAGTATATAGCTACATTTGGATTTCATTATCTAGAATTCTTTCATTTAAATTTATAGTTTGATAAGTTGAATTATTTGAATTATTTCCAAAACTGTGAAAAATACTTCAGTGCAGAAATATTACAGCAAAGTGAGGAAGAATTCTAAATAAAAATGCAAATACTGTACAAATAAATAACTTATTCAAAAATTCATGAAGCGTCCTCAAGGAATATAGGGACAAGTTTTATATAGCCATATATTCTAGAGTCATTTCTTACATCCCCACATACATTTCATGAAGCTAGGAAAGTCCTTATTGACTTTTACTGATTTTTTTAAAAAAATATGTCCATTTTCAAAGCCAATGATTTTATAGTATGCTTTTGTTTTGTGCTAAAACAACAATCACTCTTTGAAAATGGTCATTTACTTCTTTACAAATTGAAAACTTAGGAAACAGAGAAATATTAAACTATGAGAAGATAAAAAGTTACTGTGTCAATGTTTAAAATATCTTAACAAATTACAATGAATATTCACTATGATTTTTTCTTGAAGTATCGTGGAGGCACAAGGGAGCAGAAGCTATCAAGAGAGAGGAATTTGGAACTGTGTTTACAGAACCTTGTTCGTGCATTGTGCAGTGCAAGAGTCCAGCTCCACGTGGGTTAAGGACCTCAAGACCGTGGTTGCAGGAGCAGCGAAGGAATCAGAGTCAGGACATTGTGTTTTTCTTTATCTGAGGATCTGAGAGTGTGATGAGCTCCCAGGATGACTCATCTGGGGAATGCACTCTGAAGTTCTCTCAGGCTTCAGTATTTATTTATACTCCCTAATTCTAGTACAATTTACACAACTATGCAAATTAAAATAAATTCATGTATTTTAATTAAATATTTTTTCAGGATGTTCATAATTGTGCTTATACTTTTTACAAGGAGGCAAAACAGATAGGAAAAAGCAGGTATTCTGCCAACATCAGCATGTTATTTGTAAAGTTAACATTTTCTATTTGAGTAGATAATTTTCTGAGAGTTCTGTTCAACTTTAAATTTTACAGATGGTGGTTACAAGGTACATGGTTACTGGGCATGTTGACGTTTTATGAGTTACTTTATTTCTTTCATCTATATCCAGGAGTCCATGGTTTTGGGTCTTTGGAAGGAAGCAACTGATTTTCTGATTCTTTTTTTTTTTCTTTGTTATTATGCTGTACCCAATCCCTGTAGCAGAGATAACTGACTTTTCTCATAATTAAATCTTACTATCCACTCTGATTCTTAATAATTGCCTTAATATAGGAAATTTTTCTCTGATTACCTGATTCACTTTCTCCATTGAAGACAGAATCATCTGCAAGCACAGATTTTATTCCTGACAAAATCATCTTATCAGGGATTATTGTATAATTATCAAAAAACTAAAGATTGGTTACAGAGACTTGAATCATCATTAGGCTATTAGTTTCCAATCATCACAGAGACTGAGGTTTTGGCTGTGAGGAATAAGAACATCAAGGCAAATAAATCCACTAGAAATGGTTGGAGAGCTGACTTCCACCAGAGAATGAGGAGCACTGTACTTTATCAAGCAGTGGTCTTTTCTCTAATGGTAGCACCAGTGCAGCTTATTTCCTGTCAATCAAAAGGAGAGCAAGAATTCATGATTTGACTGCTCCCTTGTCCAACAACATGATCAAGTTGGCTTCATTCCAGAGAGGCAAGAATGTTTAACACATGTAAATCACCAAATATATGTCCACCACATAAAGAGTACTCAAGGATACAGAACACATTAAATGCAGAAAAAGCTTTTGAAAAAAAATTAGCATTCATAAAATTAATGGAGAATCTAGGGATACAGAGAACATATATCAATATAATAGCGTCAATATAAAATAAGATGACAGCCAATATCATGCATAATGCAGAAAAACTAAAAAAAAATTCCATTAAAATCAAGAATAGGACAAGGATATCTACTCTATCCATTCCTGCTTCTTATTTTAGTTGTGGTCTTAGCTAGAGCAACAAGATAAATGAAGTAGCTAAAGGGAATAGAAATTGGAAAAGAAGATATCAAAGTTTTCTTATTTTCAGATTACACAATTCTATACATATAAGTCCCTTAAAGAATACACATAAACACTTTCAAACTTGATAAATGTGTTCAGTACTGTGACATAGTTATTACCCCATAATCAGTAGCTTTGTACATACCAACAACAAACAAGGAAGAAATCCAAAAAAATCAAGGAAATGATCTGATTAACAATACACTCCAAAAACAAAATATCTAGTAAAAAATGTTACAAAGGGAGTGGAGGAATTTAAGATGTTTTAAATGTAAAACTTTAAGATGTTCATCAGTGTAGGCTGGCACACACCTTTAGTCTCAGCCCTCAGGTGGCAGAGACAGGAGGAAATCTGTTTGTTCTGAGTTTGAGGAAGCCTGATCTACACAGTGTGCTCCAAATCAGCTGTGGCTAGCAGAAGACTCGGACTCAAATGACCATATAAAATGTTATGACATTGAAGGAAGAAATTTAACAAGACACCAGAAGATGGAAAGACCTTCCATGCTCATGGATTTGTAGGATTACTATTGAGAAAATGGCCATCCTATTAAAATCAATCTACAAATTCAGCAACACCCACTAAAATTCCAACAAAATTCTTTTCAGAAATTGAAAAACCAATCTCGAAATTCATAGGGAAACAGAAAAAAATAGAGGATAGCCAAAATAATCCTAAGCAATAAAAGAAACACTAGAAGCATTACCCTCTCTGATGGCAAATTATACTACAGAGCAATGTAATCTATCCCTTTCTTCTACCTACACTTTTCTTTTTGCTTGTTGTTTATGTTGTTCCTTTTACAATTATATTGCTCCAAAATATGCATATATAGACTCTACAAATATATCAAAATTATGAAATCTGAAAATAAACTATACGGTAATTCCAAAACATGTATGAAGATTCAAATTTTAACTCTATATTTGCATGAAGGTAAAAAGAAATATTACTTTACATTCCCATTCCCAAGTAACAGCAAGTTGAGGTATTTTTTAATGTACTTTGTGGTGGTTTGAATGAGTGTCCCCCATAGGCTTTAAGTATTCAGACATTTTGTCTTCAGTTGGTGGCACTGTTCTTGGAGGTCTTAGAAGGTGTGGCCATGCTAGAGGAAGTATGTTATTGGGGGCAAGCTTAGTGAGTTTAACAAGCATTGCGGTCTCTAGTCTCTCTCTCTCTGCTTCCTGTGCTCATTGCGAGATGTGACCCTTGGCTTGCTGCTCCAGCCCCAGCCACCATGCCTCCTGCCACAATGGACTTTAATTCCCTGGAACCGTCAATCATAAGCTCAAATAAACTCTTCCTTTTATAAGTTCCTTTGGTCATGGTGTTTTATCACAGCAACAGAAAAGTGACCAATACAGTTATTTGGTACCAGAGAGTCGGCTGTTGGCTGTGAAGAACCTGACCATGTGGATGTTTAGAGAAATGTGGAAGACTTTGGAACTTTGGGCTAGAAAACCTGTTGACTACTGTAAGCAGAGCTTAATGGGCCATTCTAGTAGAAGCCTGGAAGAAAGCATTGCTGCAAAAAATGTAGTTCCAGAGGACAATAAAGGCTTAGGCAGCAACTGGGATATTTTGATAAAGAGTCTGGCCACAGTTTGCCCACAGCCCAAAGGCTTGCCTGATGCTAAGTTGAAAAGCAAAGGACTAATGTCTTTGGTGGAGGATATTTCAAGACAGCCTAATGTAGAAATGGTGGCATTGTGATTAATGGTGAATATTGTACATATCTACATTGAAGAAGAGCAGATGGGGCAGAAAGAAATTCAGAATGTACAGTTTGGATCTGAAAACCCCACTAGGAAGATTAAAGGTGGTGCCAAGGCATGTGAAGGAGAGTTTCCTTTTGATAAGGAGATTAAAGTGATTAAGGAGAGGCCTAGATATTTACAAGTAAACAATGGAAAAAGTGAGATTAAAGTGATTAAGGAAGGGCCTCGAGATTTACAAGTAAACAACAGAAATAGTACCTTCAAGGCAAGACCACTCCAGCTATTCTTCAAACTTTTGAAAGGAAAATACTGAAAGGGTTTTCTGCTCCAAGTTCAGGGCAGAGAAAAGTTGCCAATGTGGTTGAAATAGGCCAGCCCAAACTTGCAGCCAAACTCGGCAGTTTCATTCACTTGGTGCTGGCTTTAGAGGCATGAAGTTTCAAGAGTTAAGGGGTCTTCAGTTATTCCTCCAAGGATTCAGAGAACTGCCAAGGTCAGGCAGAGTGCAGCAGGGGTGTCCCTGCATAAAGAAGGCCCTGATGGGCCATTGCATAAAGCTGTGAATGTGAAGTCTAGTTGGCAGCGGAGACCCCAAAAAGACATTCGAGATGCCAGACCTGTGAGATATTTGCCAAGCAGAGCTGCATACAGGGAGTGGTACCAGCCTAAGAAAGAGCTGTATGTTATAAGTAAAGCTTGAAGAGCTGAGCCATCTAAGCCCTTTAGAAGTTAAGTCCCAGAAGTCACACATGGAGCTACTGGACTTGGTGTTTGCCCTGTAGGTTTTCGGTCTTGTTTTGGTCCAGTATTTCCTCACTATGCCTCTATTCCTCCCTTTTGGAATGGGAATGTATATTCGGTTCCACTGTACATTAGGAGTATGTAATTTGCCTTTTGATTTTACAGGAGCTTACAGTTTAGGAGATTGGCCTGAGTCTCAGAAGAGACTTTGGACTGTAGACCTTTGAATGGCATTGAAATTGGTAAAGACTATGGGGACTTTGAAGGTTGGACTAAATGCATTTCACATTTTATATGGTCAGGAGCCTATGGGGGCCAGGGAGTAGAATGTGGTGTTTTGAATGAGTGACCCCATAGGCTTTAAGTATTCAGACATTTTGTCTTCAGTTGGTGGCACTGTTCTCAGAGGTTTTAGAAGGTGTGGCCATGCTAGAGTAAGTACGTTATTGGGGGCAGGCTTAGTGAGTTTACCAAGCATTGTGGTCCTCAGTCGCACTCTCTCTCTGCTTCCTGTCCTCATTGTGACATGTGACCCTAGGCTTGTTGCTCCAGCCCCAGCCACCATGCCTCCCACCACAATGGACTTTAATTCCCTGGAACTGTCAATCATAAGCTCAAATAAACTCTTCCTTTTATAAGTTCCTTTGGTCATGGTGTTTTATCACAGCAACAGAAAAGTGACTAATATATATTTTTATAGTAGCATCAGATATTATATTTATTAAAAAAGAAAAAAAAGATACACAGTTTGCCTTACAAATAAGGATTTAGTGCTATGATCTACAAATGAGGGACACCATGTGTCCTTTGTTTTTCTGGGACTATTACTTCACTTATCATAACTCCTTCTACTTCCATCCGTTTACCTGCAAATTTCATGATGTCATCTTACCACTGCATAAAATTCTAGTGTGTAGATGTACCACATTTTCTTTATGTACTCATCAATTGAAGGACATGGGTTCCTTCCAACCCTTCACTATTATGATGACAGCTGTAATAAAGATGTTTGTACATGTATCTCTGCAGTAGGATGAGTCTTGAGGGTATATACCCAGAAGTAGTACAACTGGATCAAATGGTTGGTTCATTTTGAGTCTTTTAAAAGTTCTCCACACTGTTTTCCACTGGGGATGCATGAGTTTTCATTCCCACCAGCAGTGAATGATCCTCTTTCCCCACATCCTCTCCAGCATTTAGTATCATTTGTTTTTTGATCATAGCCAGACTTATCAGGGTAAGATGAAATCTTAAAGTGGTTTTAATTCGCATTTCCTTAATTTTTAGTGATGTGCACTTTTTAATATGTTTATCAGACAATTAATTCTTTGTGAAGTGTCTGTTCAGCTCTTTAGTCCATCTTTTATTTGGTTCATTTGATTTCTTGCTCCTTTATTTTTTTTCAGAAATTTATATACTTTGGATGTTAATCTGTCAGACATATCACTGATGAAGGTTTTCTCCCACCATGTGGGTTTTCTTTCCCTTTCTTTGTTTCTTTTGCTGTATACCAGCTTTTGAGTTTAATGAGGTCCCACTTATTGATTGTTGACCTTATTTCCCATGAAGCACCTGTCTGATTTAGAAAATCTTTTTATATCCCAATATCTTGTAGATTACTTGCTCCCAATGCTTTCTGCTATCATTTTCAGAGTTTCATGTTTCACATTGAGGTCTTTGATCCATTTGAAGTTGATTTCTGTACATGGTGAAAAGGAGGGGTTTAATTTTATTCTTCTACAAGTGGTGATCCAGTGTTGTCAGCAGCATTTGCTGAAGATGCTGTCTTTCCTCCATTGAGTCTTTTTGGTCCCTTTTACAAATACAACGTGGCTGAAATTGTTTGTGCACAAGTTTGGATCTTCGATTTTGTTCCGTTGATCTATGAGGCAGTTTTTGTGCCAATATCAGCCTGTTTTATGAATACAGCACTTAATATAGTTTGAAGTCTGGTATAGTAATCCCCCCTGCATTGCTTTTTTTGCTGATATAGTGCTTGAAATGCTGACTAGAGCATTGAGACAAGAAAAATAAATAAAATAATGGAGTACTAATTTGGAAATAGGAGGTCAAAGTATCCCTTTTTTGCAGATGACATGATAGTTGACCTAAGGGATGAGATGCCAAAAACTCCACCAGAAAACTCTTAGAAACAATTACCAGTCTCAGTAAAGTGGTGGGATACAAAATTAACCCAGAAAAATCAGTACCCATTTTTATACCAACAACAAGCAATTGGAGAAGGAATACAAGGAGAACTTCCCATTCACAATAGCTATATAAATAAATAAATAAATAAATAAATATCAGACAAACCTGACCAAACACACTAAAGACCTCTATAACAACAAAAAACATTTAAACCCTTAAAGAANCTTATCAAAGACACTAAAGATTTCTACAACAAAAATTTTAAATCCTTGAAGAAAGAGATTGAACAAGACACCAGAATATGGAGGAACCTCTCATTCTCATAGGTTGGAAGAAAAAATATAATAAAAATGACCATCCTATCCAAAGTAATATACAGATTCAATGCAATTCCAATTAAAATTCCCATGAGTTTCTTCACAGACATAGAAAAACTCCTAAAATTCATACGGAAGATCAAAAGACCCAGGATAGTCAAAGCAACTTTACCCTTTTCTTAAAAAAATACTTCTCTAGTGCTTTGGGCAGACTTAGATTATTTATTTTCTTTACCTTTTCTCTAAAATTTCCTTCTCTCCACATATGTCCAACTTCCATGCAAGATTTAGCCTGCATGGCCTCTTGGCTTTTTTTGACCCTACCCATCCTTTCACTTCCTCAAGGCAGCTCCTGAGATTCTCAGCTTGCCTGTTTTTTGGAGTTTTTAAAATTCTAATAAAATTGTCCTAACACCAGAAGAAGAAAAAAGAAAGAAAGAAAGAGCATGATATTGCCATGAAAACAGAAATCCTAAGAAATTGAATCGGACTGAGGTCCCTGATTTAAATCCACACCTTTAGAGCCACCTGGTTTGTTTTTTGGGGGGTCTTTTTGAGATAGTGTCTCCCTGCAGCCCCAGCTGGCCTGGAACTCACTTTGTAGACCAGGCTGGCCTTGGATTCATCAGTATCTGCCTGCTTCTGCCACTGGAGTGTTGGGATTAAAGGTGTGTGCCACCACACACAGAAAGAGCCACTGGATTTTGACAAAAGAGCCACAAATCCTCACTTGACCAAAGACAGCAGGTTCAACAAATGGCATTGGTCTAACAGGATAGAAGTATGTATAACTAAACCTAGATTCCCACTGTGCCCAAAACTTAAATCCAAATGCATCAAGGACCTCAAGATTTGACACAAGTCCCTGAAACAGATAAAAGACTATGTAGGGAATGTGTAGGAAATTAAAGGCACTGGAAAGCACATTCTGAAAAAGGTACCTATAAAGCAGTCATTAGATCTAAAAATTGACATATGAGACCACATTTAAGTAGAAATTATCAGGACATCAAAGGATATTAAAATTATGAGGTATACTGCAGACAGAAAAAATTATTTGTCAAATACGATTAACATCTACAATGTACATAGAACTCAAGAAACTAAAGCTATAAAAACAAAATAATATCTTTAAAGTTTGGGACAATATACTTTAGAAAACTGAGGTTTATAAAGATGAAATTACCAAATAAAATATTTATTCTCAGCATGATGGCACATGGATTAAAGGGCTTTAATCCCAGCACTCAGGAAGCACAGTCTCAACTACAAAGTGATTTACAGGCCAACTGGAGCTTCAGGGAGACCCTACCTCCAAAAAAGACCAAAAAAAGAAGGATAAAAAAAGAAGGATAAAAAAGAATGAAAAGTAGTTTAAATATGTTCAAAATCTTTGAACATCAGCAAAGTGCAAAATAAAATGACTTTGAGATTTCTACTTACTCCACTCAGAATGGCTAAAATTAGTGAGTATGTGGAGAAAGGAGAACTATATTCATTTCTGGTAGGAATGGAAACTCCTGCAGCCACTATGGAAACGAGTGTGGAGATTTCTGAAAAAGCTCAAAATTGAACCATGTGTACCACTCTTGAACATAAACCTCAAAGACACTAATACAGAAATACCTGTTCGATGAATGCTCACTGCTGTTCTTTTCATAATAGGTGCATATATGAAGCAATATAAATGTTCATCAACATATAAATGGATAAAGAAGAACGGGTTCACCTACACAAGGGAATATTATTCATCTTTAAAACATTGTGAAATTTGCAGGTATAATGGATGGAGCTGAAATCAATCTGTGTGAGGTAACACAGACCCATCATCATAAACATCTCAAGTTCTCTCTCATGACTGGAGACTAGACTAGCTTTGAAATCTTAGATATGCATGTTTCAATTTTAAAATACCAATAAGACAGGAAAGTAATAATTGGTCTTGAAGTGAATAGAAGCGACTTCCTGGGAGGAATAGTAGTAGTTTGAAGACTGTACATTATACTGATACTAGGCTTCAGAACCTGACTTTACATGGTCACAGAGCATCAAAGAAAACCAAATACTAATTTTCTACTAAATATTTATCGTATTTAAATTGGCTCCTATTGACATTGTTATGCACAAGAGTTAAAGTATCTTGCAACTCACACCAAAGAAGCTTTCTTATGTGATTAACCAAGAAACCCACAATTGGCCAACATGCAGTAAACAAGGGGCTGTATTGTGCTTATCTATAACTGGAACACTTATGTCAAATGTTTGCTTCAAAAGCCTTCGGGGTTATTGCAGAATAGGTGCCAGAAAGATTATAAGAACCAGAGATGATGGATGACCACAAGAAAATATAGTTTTCTAGACAGCTAGTCAATTACTCATAGGAACTTACAGCAATGGTGTTAGAACGCCCTTTCCCATGAAAGCTCAAACCAGAAAAAAAGTATAGCATAAACATGGGGAAGTAAGAAGCCACAATCCAACCTCAGGAAAGTTTGGCAACTGACAGATGTTGGGAAGTGCAGAGAAAATCTCTTTTAAGAATGGGAATATTGGCAGGTTAACCAGGCTCCAGCAGATAGAGTAGCACTGAAGCACATGTGGGAACATGAATTAGACTCTATAGGCCTCATCAATAAAATACTAAAATATTACCTAAACAGGTTTCACACTGATGTCTTTGATACATTGTTCTCTCTCCCACCAGCCAAAGATTCTAATCTCTAGCATGAATGGTATATACAAAGTGTTATAATTCTAGTCAGGTGTAGTTGCACATGTCTTTGGACCCAGAAATAGGGACACAGAGCAGGCATATCTCTGTGAGATCAAGACCAAGCAAATGACAAAATGAATGCTAAGGTAGCTGGGGGTATAGGTAGACCATGTCTTACACAGACCACCAAAACAACTCTATTTCTTTTGTCAATAGCAATATATGTGGATATATTTCTCCACATGTTTCTCTTGCCATTCTGAAAATGAAGCAATATACATATAAAATAATTCATTTCTGGAATTTGAAGGGGTTTTCTTACTGACAATTATAGGAATGACAAGAAGTTCTGGGAACCCTCTCAATGGGAATTTGAAAGAAAATTCCCTATCGAGCCATACAGTGGCAGAAAGCATGCTCTTTTCTATTCCTTCTTCCTCTTTAATTCTGAGTAGGAATGTATTTGGTGGTTTGAATGAGTGTTCCCCATAGGCTTTAAGTATTCAGACATTTGTCTCCAGTTGGTGGCACTGTTCTTGGAGGGCTTAGAAGTTCTGGCCTTGCTAGAGGAAGTATGTCACTGGGGACAAGCTTAGTGAGTTTAACAAGCCTTGTGGTCTCCAGTCGCTCTCTCTGCTTCTTGTGCTCATTGCAAGATGTGACCCTTGGCTTGCTGCTCCAGCCCCAGCCGCCATGCCTCCCACCACAATGGACTCTGATTCCCTGGAACTGTCAATCGTAAGCTCAAATAAACTCTTCCTTTTATAAGTTCCTTTGGTCATGGTGTTTTATCACAGCAACAGAAAAGTGACTAATACAATGTATTCAGTTATTTGTAGAGTAATTGTCAATCATGTGTGAGGGCCACTGCTTTGTTCATAGCACCACAAATGAAGGGATAATTTCTCAGTGTTTTATGAAATTTTAATTGTCAATAACTCTACAAATAGATGCACTCTGTTCCAAAATGATGACTACCAAATATGTGTATATGTATACATGAATGCATGCACACACGCCTACATTCATATTCATTTCAGCATGTTTCAAACAACCAGAGAGGTTTTATTTTCAAGTGTTCATGATTCATTGAAGAATCGTCATACATTAAGTCACAGTAAGAATTGCTGTTGTCCTTAGATTTTCTAAGTGCTTTTCCCCCTACATTATCCTTTTTTGCACTTTGACAGAAATGCTTGTTTCACTGTAGAAATAACTCCCATGATTTGAATAAATTCTAACAGAATAAGTAGTTGATCATAGGAATAGTAACACAATACCAGTTCAAGAGGTTCTGCTTACAGTCAGACGAATTTGGTGATAGGGAACTTACTGACATAAATGAGCAATATACTTGCAATGATAAAGGTAAAAAAAAAAGGGCTGGAGAGATGGCCTAGTGGTTAAGAGCACCGACTGCTCTTGCAGAGGACCTGTGTTCGATCCCCAGCACCCACATGGCGGCTGAGAACCGTCTGTAACTCCAATTCCAGGAGAACTCCAGTTCTAGGGGAATCTGACGCCCTCTTCTGACCTCCGCGGCATTGCACGACACGGGTGCACAGACCTACATACAGACAATACATTCATACACGTAAAGAAATTTAAAAAAAATGATACAATGTTATACTTTTCCTCATTGAAATGACAATGGGAAAATATCACATTGTTAGCACACTCTCACATATATTGTATGACACAAAAGTATACATTTTAAGGGATTATTCAAACAACTAATTTATGTTGAAATAGTAAAGCACAGAAGATACTTGTTCTTCATGATAATATATGCAACAGCATGAAAATAAACACAACGTAAACTAAGGAATTTTTCAAAAAAGAATTAATTTTAAATAGGATATTTTACTGACTGAATGAAAGACATTAATAAATATGCCTGTCTTTTGGACATATATTTTGATTGAGGTATTAACAGTAATGTAACAATTTACAGGAAATTCCCCTATTTTAAAATTTCATTGTAGATTACTTCCCTTGTGAGATAGTATTAAGTAAAAGATTAATGCTTTATTGAATTCTTGAGATTTCTGTACAATACATTTTGGTGGAATTTAGAATCTCTTTTACATTCACACATGCCCCCCTTACCCCTTGCCCAAATCAAAGTATTCTGTTATACATACATTAAGTTGTGTAGAGTCCAATTTTCTCCCCACATGTCCCTCACTGTGTGTCTATCCACTGGAATGTGCTCAACTTACCAAGTCCCATCTCTGTTATAGACTGCCTCTACCCGTCCCAGAAGCCATAAGTTGCCAAAAGTTCCAAAATATTTTGGGGAGGTTTCCCACCACTTCCCCATCTCAATGCTGCAAGTTTGGTTTGAGCTTACATGGGACTTGTGGGTGCAGTCACCATTTCTGTGAGTTCATATATGAGTACATATGACAAGCTGTCTAGGAATCTATGTTTCCTTGTGGTCAGACATTGCCTCTGGCTCTTGCAGTTTTACTGACCCCTCTTCCACAAAGCTCCTGAGCCTTGGGAGGCAGAAGTTTAAAATAGTTGTCCCACTCAAGAATGAGTACTCTTCAGCCACTTGTTCTCTGCACTTAGGTCCTTTGTCAATTTCTAGATTAATCACCATCTTCTGTATAAGAAGACCACTCAGGTGAGAGTTGAAAGATCATTCATCTTATGTGTAGAGATAGCATTGAAGATCTGTCACTTCTCTATATCTATTATTCTGAATCTCTAAACATGACACTGACATGTGGAAAGTGCCTAAGTTTTGATTCAAAGATAAAATTTATTTGTAACTTTGTATATACTTTTGTAGAAGAAAGTTAATTTGGGAAAATAATAAATCAAATAAGGAGGAACTGGACAGATGGCTCAGTAGTTAAAAGCACTTACTGGTCTTGAAGAAGACCCAGGTTCAATTCCCACTACCCACATGTTAACTAGCAGCTACCCAAAATTCCAGTTCCATGGGACTCCAATGATTTTTCTGAACTCTATGGGCATTGGACAACATGGTTTCACTTATATACATGTAGGCATAGCATTCACACACATACAAAATAATAATAATAATTAAATAAAAAGAAAAGAAAATTTGTCACTTAGGGCTAAGGGTGACACACTTATTCTCTACATTTTAATAATCATGGACCTCTATGTTACCATTCCTCTGTTGTGGAATGAAGTTTCTTTGATGATTGATGAGAAATGCACATCTGTAAATATAAGGAAGAATATTTAGAATAGAGTAAGAAATTATGTTGTTATATGTCCCGTATCCTGTGGGACTCAGTTACTAGTGGGTTTCGAGGGGAGACCCCAAACCTGAAATATAATGGGCGAGAGAAAAGAGCGAGACTTTGCAAAGGTTGTCAAAGTCTATTTTAATGAAATAAGCAGTTACATTTATACTTTGCAGAAAGGTAGGAAGTAAGGAAGGGAAGGGCAGGACATGCAAAACGTGTTTAAGATAAGCTTGGAATGTCCTGTGGGCTGGAACATCCTGAGGCTTATCTTCAGCAAACATTAGCATAGCCCTAAGATCGGATCCATGCTGGGCGAGCAGGGCGT
>VZQC01005843.1:719684-739738 GCA_009823505.1 Rhizomys pruinosus
ATAGAATGAAAAAACTTTGAAGTGGCCACTTTTAACAGAAACCAACACAGAGGAACACACATGACACAAATCTCAGACACATGAGAGAACAGTTAACACACACAGAGCTTGCATAGACATTTGACTTAATATAATGAGAGATTTCCTTTTTCTTTAAGGTGGGCATTAAGTTCCCTACCCACCTTGTCCCATATTTTGGGATGAAAGGAGGGGCCGTCCAATATAACATGTGGACAGAGGTCTCCAATAAATATAAAAAAAAAACTTTACCAAATCTTTTTTTCCTTTTTTCTTTACCCTAACTCCTTTCTCCCTGAAAGAACACCAAAAGAAGAAATAAACTTTTCTTCTTTGCTTTATGATTGGCGCATTATGTATTGAATGGGATGGAGGCAAAATCACTTACTCTCTTCTAGAGGTCCAGCTTCCACAGGCGACAGAGAGTCCTCATCACTTACTTTCATCTAGAGGTCCAGCTCCTGTGAGCGACGGAGAGTCCTCAAAGTCAGAATGCAGCTGCCACTCGAATGTCTCTCCATCCCGTGAGGGGTCTGCAACCACTCGAGCCCCATGTTGGGCGCCACTTGTCCCATATCCTGCGGGACTCAGTTACTAATGGGTTTCGAGGGAAGACCCCAAACCTGAAATATAATGGGCGAGAGAAAAGAGCGAGACTTTGCAAAGGTTGTCAAAGTCTGTTTTAATGAAATAAGCAGTTACATTTATACTTTGCAGAAAGGTAGGAAGTAAGGAGGGGAAGGGCAGGACATGCAAAACGTGTTTAAGATAAGCTTGGAATGTCCTGTGGGCTGGAACATCCTGAGGCTTATCTTCAGCAAACATTAGCATAGCCCTAAGATCAGATCCATGCTGGGCGAGCAGGGTGTGTTCGGGCCTGTCCAGGTGGGACTGTGTCTCGGTCTCCAACAGTTCTAGGGATGTGAGAACTGTATATTTTTTTCTAGGATCTATGATGTCTCCAGACATGTGTCTTTGGCTGTGTTAACAGTACCAAAAATAAATTGCCTCCCATATAGCAAGCATTTACTACAGTTAGACAGCTGTTGATTGCCACCAGAGATAAAACCTCCAATACTATACCAAAAGCAGTAGTTTGCTGGGATAATTATTATTGTTTAGAAGGACACATAACTAGGTAGGACTATTGATTGGTTTTCTACCTTGGTAGGTTGCATGGTATCTTCTGAATCTATGAGAACTAAGCTTAAGTGTGGAGGCTCACATGTCAATACCAGCTCTATTTCTCTAAATCTTGTTTCTGAATTACAGCCTGTCTTTAGGAATAAGTTCTTAACTTCAAAACCTGGGAGGCAATCAAGGCCTATGTCAATAGTATCTGTTATTTTGGGTGTCTCTTGGACTTCCTTGATCAACAACTTGAGAAAGTTTGTTCCTCTCTGGCACCGAATGCATTTTAGACTTCATCAATGATCATTTCTTTGTCTATTGAGATGATCATGCTATTTTGTTTATTAAGTTCATTTATATGATTTATTGAATTTATTTATTTGCATTTATTACCTGAATATCTGGAATAATACCTGCTTGATCATTGTGGATTATCTTTTTGGTGTGTGTCTGTACAAGATTGTCAACTATTCTGGTCAGAATTTTTGTGTGTATGTTTTTAGGGATTTGTATGTATGGTTTTAGGGATATGGACCTATTGCTTTCTTTTTTCTGTTGTCTTTCCTGGTATAGGTATTACAGTAATGCAGGAATCACATTTATTAGAGCTTCTATATTTGCTATTGATTTTAAGCTTCATTGTGTTGTGGTCTAAATCATACATGGAATTATTTCAATTATCAGTATATTGTTCAGGTTTGTTTGTGTCCCAGTGTGTGGTCTATTTTAGAGAAACTTTTGTGGGATGCTAAGTGTAATGTGTCTGTATCCATATGCATTTTAGTACTATTTTTCTAGTTTGCCAAAAAATATCATTGGAATTTTTCTGGAGAATGTGTTCTTTCTTTAGCCCAGCTTTGTTAATATATGCATTTTCATGCTATTAATTCTGATGATCTGTGACTATGGAATGCCTTTCCATATTGTAGAGTTTTCCCAAATTTATTCTTTATTTTAAAATAATCAATGTAGATGTCTTTCATCAGCTTAGTTAGGTTTATTCATGACTGTCTTTGAAACAAAAAAATTTGTTTTCCTTGCCATATGTGATGCTACACACCTTTAATCTCAGCACTTGTGAGGAAAAGTCAGGTGGATCTCTTTAAGACCTGAGCCAGCCTTGTCAGCATAGGAGTTTGCACATCATTCAGTGCTATGCACTGAGACATGATTTCAAAAATAAATAAATAAAATAATATTTTTTCTAATTTTACATTGAATATTTTTTTATTTTTACATAGAAAAGCTACTAAATATGTATATTGATTTTATTATTTGCCAACTACTCAAAATATTTTTCGGATCCAAAGTTTCATGAGGAATCCATCGTGACTTCTAAATAAAGGATCATTTCATTTGGAATTATTTACTTTGATTTTTTTTTACTTTGATATTTATGTTCTTTTTGTTTTCATTTTATTTTATTAGCTGTTATAGGCTGCAGAAATAAGACCACTTCGATCTGATCAGGTTTTGAATAACATTATTATGGCCCTACACATCCCTGGTTTGGGAGAGAGCAATGCCTGATCTTTTTTTTTTTTTTTGCAATGCCTGATCTTAAGATGGCAATAGCATATACAGATTTCCTCATCCAGTTAGGTTACAGCATCTCAGCTAACACACCATGAGGTAAACTTTGGTAAATGGAAACTTAAGCAAACAGAAACTCAAAGAAATTCCAGTAGTTATACATGGACTCAATCAGCTTAACTGTTGACGTTAAAGCAATCAAAAACATAAACAAAGGTTAGCAGTTACAGCAGGGGCAGAGACGTGTCAGTTCTGGGCATTCAGTTTGTGACAGGAAATTGAGCTCCAGACAGGAAAGAAATTTAACGTATCAAAATGGGAGTAGACTTAAGATGGAGTCAGTTTAGTTTAGATGATCTATTCCTTTCACAAGTGAAGACTTTGAGCCGTAAGTTAACTAAGAACAGAGAAAGAAGAAAATCATACTTCAGGTTTTAAAATTATTTGCTTCAGCTTTTCCATGGTTAGTACAATGTTGGATATAAATATGCCGTATTTAGCATTCCATTCCTAGATTCTAAATTACCTTTGTTATGCAGGATGTTGAAAATTGACAGACAAATTTCCTGTGTCTGTTGAGATGATCATATGATTTCTGTTCATATATCTTTTTAAAATTCGCATACTTTAGAACCAGCATTGCATCAGTGTGATTAAACCAACTTTTTCATGATGTACAGATTTCTCAATCTGTTTCTAATTTGTTTTGAAAGTGTTTTGTTAAGATTTGGATTGCCGGGTGTGGTGGCACATGCCTTTAATCCTAGTACTTGGGAGGCAGAGACAGTCAGATCTGTGTGAGTTCAAGGACTGCCTGGTCTACATAGCGAGTCTCTGTGTAGCTCTAGCTGTGCAGGAAAAAGATTTGGAACTATGGTCATCAAAAGATTATTTTCTAGTTTTTTTTTTCTTTTATTTCTATGCAGTATGAGGACCGTATAATATATTAGTTTCAGAGAATGATTTGGTGTTCTTAATTTAATTTTCCCATTTTTATGTAAATTTTTATTGAATTTTTTTCACATACAGAACATCTCAATCAATCTTAATCATCTCTTTTTAATAAACAGTTACTTTATTGATGTTTTGTGTATTTCAGACATCATTTTTCAATTCAGTTCAGGCGTATACATTTTTCCCTTCCCCCCACCTCACCCCACCACACCCCAGATCATGCATTCTGCCATAACTGTCCTGCATCTTTCTCTCAGTCATTTTTTATGCTTAGGAATTCACATTTCCCTCAATTAATTTTATATAACTCTAAAATACAGATACATATATTCCACCCACATACAGTAATTACAGACTCTGAAAATAATTGGTTTGTGGATTCTAGAGCCCATTGAAAGATTCACATTATAACAACATAGTTGCTTTCAGATAAACAGAAATATAACAATAATTTTATTCAGCTTGCCTTTCATCTGGGGGAATTGGTGTTAGCATCCACAAATGAGGGACACCAGTCTCCATTTGTCTTTCTGGGACTGTGTTACTTCACTCAGCATAATGGCTTCAAGTTCCATCCATTTTCCTGAAAAGTTCATAATGCCATCTTTCTTTACCTCTGAATAGCACTCCATTGTGTAGATGTACCACATTTTTGTCATCCACTTGTCAGTTGAGGGGCATTTGGGTTGGTTCCAGCTCTACACTGTTGTAAAAAGATCTGCAATAAACATGGATGTGCATGTATCTTTGCAGAAGGATGAGCCGTTGGGGTATATACCCAGGAGTGGTAAGACTGGGTCAGGTGGTAGGCTCATTCCAAGTCTTTAAGGGGTTCTCTACACTGCGATTGTACAAGTTTACATTCCCACCAGCAGTGGATGAGTGTTCCCCTTTCCCCACAACCTCCCCAGCATCTGTTGTCTTTTGTTTTCTTGATCTTAGCTAGCCATATTGGAGTGAGATGAGTGGTTTTAATTTGCATTTCCTTAATTATTAGTGATATTGAACACTTTTTAAGATGTTTCCCAGCCATCTTTATTGCTCAATGGTGAAGTCTCTGATCTGCTCTTTACTCCATCTTTTGGGTAGGTCATTTGTCTTCTTACTCATTTGTTTTTTGAGTAGTTTATATACCCTTGACATTAATGCTCTGTCAGATATATCACTGGTGAAGATTTCTTCCCACTCTGAGGGTTTTCTCTTCACCTCCTTGATAGTTTATTTCACTGTACAGAAGCTTTTGAGTTTGATGAGGTCCCGTTTGTTGACTGTTGACCTTGCTTCCTGTGCAGCTGCTGTGTGATTTAGAAAGTCTTTTCCTCCACTTATGTCTTGTAGGTTGTTGCCAATTTTTCTTCTATCACCTTCAGGTTTTCAGGCTTCAAGTTGAGATCTTTGATCCACTTGGGGTTGATTTTTGTATAGGGTGAGAGGTAGGGTTTAATTTTGTTCTACAAATGATGACCTAATTTTGCCAGCACCATTTGCTGAAGATGCTATCCTTCCTCCATTGAGCTTTTTTCCCCTTTGTCAAATATGAGATGGCTGAAATAGGATGAGCTCAAGCTTCAATCTTCAATTTTGTTCCACTCATCCATGGTTCTGTTTTTTTGCCAGTACCAGGCTGCCTTTATGACTACGGCCCTGTAATATAGTTTGAAGTCTGGTAGGGCAATCCCCCCTATATTGCATTATTCACTCAGGGTTGCTTAAGCTATTCAGAGTCTTGAGAGGGAAATTCATAGCCCTAAGTGCTCACAGCAAGAAAAAAACAAAAACAAAAAACAAAACAAAACAACAACAACAACAACAAAAAAAAACAGAAAGGGAACAATAACTGATCTAACACTGCAGCTAAAAACACTTGAGAGACAACAACAAATAAACCCTAAACCCAACAAGCAGGAAGAAATAACAAAAATCATAGGAGAAATGAATGAAATAGAAACAAAGAAAATAATACACAAAATCAACAAAGCCAAAAGCTGGTTCTTTGAAAAAAAATAAACAAAATAGACAGACATCTAGCCCAGTTATTTACTTTTTTAATTGTGGAATAATTAGAGAAGTAGTAGTACTAGCTCATTGTTAAATAATGGTAGAATTACTAATTGAAATTCAAGGATTTAAAAATTCCCTTTATCTTTTAATATATCACACTTTGTTCATTCCAAATTACAGAGACTCTTAAGTATTTGGTATTTTCCCTTGCAGTTGATTTTAAATTTCATTTCACTATATTTTTATATCTTAAAAATAATTATTGTGCTTATTTTATGTTTTATAAAGCTTGCTATATGACATTAATGACATGTGTATCTTCAGAGAAGAGTCCATGAAATCGCTTTCTTAAGAATGTATGCTGGGGTTAGAGAGAAGGATCAGTGGTTAAAAGCACTGGCTGATCTTTTAGAGGACCTGGGTTCAACTCCCAGCAACCACAAGGTTCCTTAAAACCATCTGTAACTCCAGTTCTAGGGGAAGTGAAGCCTTCTTCTAGCCTCTGAGGTCATTGCAGAACAAGGGTGCTGTGATAAAACACCATGACCAAAGGAACTTATAAAAGGAAGAGTTTATTTGAGCTTACCATTGATGGTTCCAGGGAATCAGAGTCCATTTTGGTGGCCGGCATGGTGGCTGGGTCTAGAGCAGCAAGCCAAGGGTCACATCTCTCAATGAGCACAGGAAGCAGAGAGCGCAACTGGAGACAGCAAGGCTTGTTAAACTCACTAAGCCTGCCCCCAGTGACATACTTCCTCTAGCACGGCCACACCTTCTAAGACCTCCAAGAACAGTGCCACCAATTGGAGACAAAATGTCTGAATACTTAAAGCCTATGGGGGACACTCATTCAAACCACCACAGGTGCACTTTTACACATGCGGGTAATACACACATACAAATAAAGCTCATTTAAAAATTTTATGTTCTTTCTTTGTTGTATATAATATTTCACATATATATTTTACATATAATTTATCTATAGTATAATTTGGTTCTGGAGCATATTATGTGATTTATTGTTTTGAAAATTTATCCAAAGATGTCAGTTGGGTACCATAATATCTCAATATTGTTAACAGGACCGTCTAACACTTCATGATTTTAAAACTGTGTTGTATTTACAAATCCAAATATTCAGTGCATAAATATAAATAATTATTTTAGCATCTTAATTCATTGCTATGTGGTGGTCTTCCTTTGTCTCTTCAGTGTGGGATTGAACACTAATGTTTCAGGTTTGAGAATAGGTATGTCATCTTGGTTTTAGTTTCTATCTCTTCTATAATTTTGTTTCCTTTCTCTGACTCTCAATATACAACAGGTATATTTGCAACTTAGGTATGCTTCTTGGATACCATAAATAGTTTTTTGACTCTTCCAGTTTTGCTCATTCTGCTTCAGTGCATGCATGAAGATGTGATTGCTCAGCTTTCTGTACAATTTACCTATCAGTATGCTTATTCTACTATGTCAAACTATAAGTCTGGAAACATAAAACAAACTGCTCTTTTATAGGTTGCTTTGGTCATTGTCTTTTCTCACAGCAATAGAAAAGAGATTAACACAGAAGTTGGTATTCTAAGTCAGATGTTGTGCAAACTTGTTCTTGTAAGTTTTTGGAATAAGTTGGGAAAATTTGGATCTTTGGACTACAAATGAGGCTAACTGCTTTAAGCAGAGATTAGTAGGCCATTCTAGTAGAGGCTTGGCTCAGGATGTTCCAGTCAGAGAGTGAAACAAAAATTTAAACAGCAATTGGATATGTTGGCAACAAAATCTGTTATCTGCTCAAGGACTAAAAATATGCCTGAGGCAAAACTGAAAAGTAATGGGCTACTTTAGTAATGGACTATTTGCCGGAATAAATTTCAAGGAAGCTCAGCATTGAATCTGTGCCTTGTTATTACTGATAAATATGACAGAGCTCTATAACCAAAAAGATCATTGGGGCAGAAAGAATACAAAATGCACACGTTGAGGAGTAAAGAATAATTGGAAGCCTAAAGTTACCTCATGATTGTTCCTAGGACAGAAGGTTCCATTGTTAAACAGATTAGAATAATTAAGGAAAGGCCTGCATATTTATTTTGAACAATGGGAAGAAAACCTCAGGTATTGAAAGGTCAAGCTTATGAAAGTAAAAGGACCATGACCTGAGGCAGCCTCCTCCTAAAACACCATTCCATATAAATGCAGAAGTGAGCCAAGAAGGTCAAGGTCCATCTGAAGATGACAGACAGATGTGTAAGTGTTAATTCATTTAATTTTATTATTAGAAACATGAAAGAGGTGTCAGGGTGCTAACAATTCTTCTACCCCAGTTTCAGAGCATGACCGAGGCCAGTGAAGATATACACGTGCCTGTGAAAAGAAAACCTTAGTAGGCCAAGTGGCCCTAAGAAACCTTTGTGCAAAGCTGTAATTTTCAACTTTATTCTACAATGGAGACCTCCCCCAAGATAATGTAGATGCCAGAACTATGAGACATCTGCCAAAGCAAACTGTAAAGAGTGAATGATACTAGGCAGAATGCACAGACCTTAGATCGGGGATTTCCCGGGAATACCCGAAGCACAGGTAGGAGCTGGGCACTTCAGCCAGGTGAATTGTTGGATCATTCTATCTCTGGGTTGTTGGATGATTGTTTCATTGGTTTGATTAAATCATTGTGTTGTGTGGCTGTGGAGGAGGAATCATCCTCCTAGCTGATATAAAAGGTGGGCCTGTTGGCACTGTGAGACTTGAGTGCACAGAGCTTAGATCTGGGATTTCCCAGGACCAACTGAATCACAGAGTACCCTAAACAGGCATATCTCCCCATCCACACCCTCACCCCCACCCCCTATGCCCACCAACTAGAATATCTGAGGGAGTGTCTAAGTGGATTCTTTTGAGAACCTTCAGAGCAGAAAGGGAATAGTGAGTTAGACTTCCAATAGAAAGCCTAAAACTTAGACAAGTCAACACTCTATAAACAAGGAGAAAAACAAACCAAGCCAACAAACCACAAAGGCATCTGAAGAAGGCAAGCAAAGGAAGCCTTCAACATGGTGAAGAGGCATTTGGAATACAGGCAAAAAGAAACCCACATGCCAGGGACATGACGAAGGGACAACATGGGAAAGGTGCAGAATAATCCACACCAAGCTCTACCAACCCCATGGGAGATTCCTACAGTGGGATCTCCCTGGGGATGTCCCGGGGAGACCTTATAGGAACAATTTCAGACAAATTCATAGAAATCAAAGAATATAAAGAACAAGCCAGAGTACTAAGGACAGAGAATTAAAAACTTAAGAAGGACCTAGAGAGAGAGAGATTGACAAATGCCAGAAAGAACTAGAGGGAGAAAATTACAAACTCTAGAAGGAAGTGGAAAAACTGAAAAGATCCTATTTTGAAATAAAAAATGTAATGGAAGTTATTCTGTGCTTTCCCCCTTAAAATGTTTTTTGTGAGTGTGAAACAAATGGTGAGAATTTGAATTGTACCCTTATTATAGTATTGAAATTAAGTTTACTTAATCTGTCAAATCATGTTCATGCCCTGATTTATATACTTGTATCTATCAATAAACAATGTGATACTTGAAAAAAAAAGCACAGAAAAAAAAAGAATACCAATGTTTGGCTACTGCAGTTAGTATTTCTTTAAATTTACGTCTAAAATATAACTTTTACATAAAATCTCTTCAAGCTACCATAAATCATCTACGAGCACAATGATCTCCCTAGAACATTGACAAGGGCTTTAAACATGTCTGTAAAACACTTGATGATGGAAAATTTCGGGTATTTTTTTCTATTTTCTGATTGTGAATTATTTTCAGTGTTTGGTATGTTAAGTTGGTAGCATTAACTACAAAATATAATGTTCAAAAGTAAGATTACTTTACATCAATATATTTTGATCTTGCTTTTGTTTTCAGGGCTAGGAATTGAACCCTAGAACTTTCACATGGTAGGCAAGCACTCTACCACTGAGCCATTTCCACAGCTTCTTATAGTCTGAATTTCAAATAACCATATAAAAATCTTATTTTGCAAGTAAAAAAGTGAGGTTTACAAAAATTCTACAAATTGCTCCAGGTCACATATCACTGGGCAGTTTCCTATAATAAAAACTAATATTAGAACTGATAAACTCTTGACTCAATTACTGAGTTAATAGCATTGATGAAGGCTGAAAAAATAGTACAAAATAAGCAGTTCTTTAGTCCACTTAAGAAAAATAGGATGGAGGGGCTTGAGAGATGGCCCAGTGGCTAAATGCTCTGGCTGCTCTTGCAGAGGACCCAGGTTTGATTCCCAGAACCCACACGGAAGTTAAAACTGTCTGTAACTCCTGTTCCAAGGAATCCAATGGCTTCTTCTGACTTCTGTAGGCATTGCAGGACTCGGGTGCACTTACGTGCATGCATTCAGTACACTCATACACATAAAATAAAGTAAAAAATAATTAAAAAAGAAAAACAGGCTGTAAAGGGGCTCAGTAGTTAAGAAGCACGTCCTGCTTTTCTAGAGGACTTGATTTCCTAGCTCCCACATTGTGCAGCTCACAACCACCTGTAAATCCAACTGCAAGAGGCCTGATGCTCTCTTCTGGCATCCAAGAGAGCATGTACTCATGTGCAACCTCCACACACATACACATAATTAAAATATAATAAGTCTTAAAAAAGAAAAAATAAATTTAGTTGTCTGCTAATAATTATACTGCTGGTGAGAGTGTTCATTGCTTTCCTTGGAATTTACCATGTCAGCAATAGTAAATATGAGCAATATTAATTAAACCAAAGAACATATTGTAAATATGTGTTTATTTTTCAAGGGTATGATATTTTAATCAAGTTTAACCTAAATGTATTTAAAATACAGGGGATTGGAAGATGATACTGAAAAGCCAAATATTATTAGATATACAAAGTTATTTTGATGATTGTATCCTTTCTTTAATCTTCTCATTACCCTAAATATGTCCAACTCATCATACTATCTGCATAGCTTATGAGCCTAGCTTTATGAACCACACCTGTAAAGTTAAGAGAGACCCTCCATTAAAAATGTTATTTATAATCTTTAAAAAAAAGGAAACCATCCAGCAAAGCAAAGAGCTAAAGGAAAAGATCTAGAAGCTCCAAAAGGAAGTGGAAATACTAAAGAAAACAAAAGATGAAATGAAAAAGGAAATCGAACACTCATTGAATCAAGAAGAAAGGAACAGAAAAATCCTCAAAAATTGAATAGAGGAAGCAGAAAAAGGAATATCAAACCTGGAAGGTAACACAGAACAACTAAAAACCTCATGAAAAGATTATGAAATTTTTTAAATGCACAAAAATGGAACAACCAGGAATTGTGGGACTCTATGAAGAGATCAAACCTCTGCATCATAGGTATAGAAGAAGGAGAAGAATACCAAGAGAATGGTATTTTTCAGATCTTCAATATAGAATAATAGATGAAAATTTCCCCAAACTAAAAAAGACAAACCAATACAAATATAAGAAGCACATAGAACTCTAAACAGACAAGATCAGAAAAGAAACTCCTGACACCATGTCATAGTCAAAGCAATAGATGCCTAAAACAAAGACAAAATTCTGAAAGCTACAAGAGAAAAACAGCAAGATCAGAAAAGAAACTCCCCACGCCATGTCATAGTTAAAGCACAAGATGCCCAAAACAAAGACAAAATTCTGAAAGCAACAAGAGAAAAACAGCAAGTTACATATAAGGGGAAATCCATCCAAATTACAACTGACTTCTCAGTGCAAACTATGAAGAGAAAAATAACATGGACCGAAGCATTCCCAGTGATAAAGGACTGTTGATGCCAACTCAGTTCCTAGCCTCCTCAAAAATTCAATTATAGTTGAAGAAGAGAGAAAAATTTTCCATTACATAAACAATATGATAGAATACATGTCTGGAAAACCAACCCTTCAGGAAATACTTGAAATAATTCAAAGTACAGAAGAGAGGAGCACCTTTTCCCAGGTACCTAGAAAGAGAAATTAATAAAAGCATAACTACAGAAGTAGAAACCTAGACCAAAAATGCAAATGGATAATAAGGTGAAAGGAGGCAACACACATGTTTCAGTTATAACCTTAAATATTAATGGACTAAACTCCCCAATAAAAAGACATAAACTGGGAGATTGGATTCAGAAAACAACCCATCTATATGATGTCTACAGAAACCCATATCACTCTCAAGTATAGGCACCACCTTAAAGTGAAAGGATAGAAAAAAATATTCCAAGCAAATGGTACCAAAAAGAAAGCAGGTGTTGCTATCTTAATATCAGACAAAATAGACTTCAAAGTAAAAGAAATCAGAAGAGACAAAGAAGGCCATCATATCTTTATCAAAGGAACAATTGACCATGAAGATTTCACAGTAATGAATATATATGCACCAATCTCTGTTGCACCAAACTATAAACTCAATTCTTCAGGACCTTCAGGCACAGATTAACCCCAATACACTCATAGTACGGGACTTCACCACACCACTGAGCCTTTTAGATAGGTCAACTGGACAAAGAATAAACAGAGAGACATATGAGCTGAATGATATGATACACCAAATGGACTTCACAGACATCTACTGAATATTCCACCCTAATACCAGAGAATACACTTTCTACTCAGCACCCCACGGAACATTCTCCAAAATCAAACACATAATGGGGCACAGAAAAAACTTCCACAAATACAAAAAGATTGAAATAATTTCATACATCCTATCAGACCACAATGCAATAAATCTCATTATCAACACCAGGAGAAACAATACTATCTACAAGAACACATGGAGAATAAATAACACACTGCTGAATAGTGAATGGTTCAAGGAAGAAATAAAGAAATAAAAGCATTCCTGAAACTGAATAATGCAACACAACAAATCCTATGGAATACTTTAAAAGCAGTCTGTACATTGAAAGAAAGAAACAAGGAAGTGAAGAGAAAACCCATAGAGTGGGAGGAAAGCTTCACCACAGATACATCTGACAAATCATTGATTTCCAGAATATATAAACTACTCAAAAAACAAAGAAGAAAACAAATGACCCATTCAAAAGATGGAGCAAAAAGCTGAACAGAGACTTCACAAGTGAGTTATTAGAGATGGCTGAGAAACATCTTAAAAATATTCAACGTCACTAATAATTAAGTAAATGCAAATTAAAACCACTTTAAGATATAATCTCAGTGCAATAAGACTTGCTAGGATAAAAAAATGATTTCAAGGGCAGGAGAGTTTTTGTGTGGAAAGGGGAACACTCAACCACTGCTGCTGGGAATGTAAACTCGAATAGCCACTGTGGAAAGTAGTGTGGAGAAACCTTGGAAGACTCAGAATGAACTTGCCACCTGACCCATCCATACCAGTCCTAAGAATGTACACACAAGACTCAACTTACTGCAGAGATATATGCACAGCGATGTTTATTGCAGCTCTCTTCAAAATAGTGAAGAGCTAGAACCAACCCAAGTGCTCATCAACTAATGAGTGGAGAGAGAAAATGTGGTACATCTACACAATGAAGTTATATGCAGTGGTAAAGATGACATCATGAACTTTGCAGGTAAATGGATGGAGTTAGAAGGTATCATGTTGAGTGGAGTAACACAGTCTCAGAAAAACAAACCACAAATGGTATTCCTCATCTGTGGATGCTAACAACAATTACCTAATTGTATGGCAAACTGAGCAATGTTAATGTTATCTGAAAACAACTGTGCTTTTATATTGTAGAATCCCTTAAGAAAATAAACAAATAAAATTTAAAAAAAAATTAAAAAGAATTAAAAAATAAAATAATTTTTAAAAATGACAGAATGATACTAGCCTAAAAGAGATATGTTTGTTATAGTTAGCAAACATGCAGGGTGAAGCCAACTTATCACATTGCAATTAAAGTTCAAGATGTCCGATGTGAAACTACAGGATTTGGTAATTACTCAGCCTTATTTATTCTTGAAATTCTTCAAAATGCTTCAGTTTATCCAAATGGAACTGCTTATTCTGTGTACGGTATATTGAAAACATATGTATAATATATATATATATATATATATATATATATATATATATGTTTTACAGGCAATTGCATTAAAAAGATTATCTTTGTCTCAGTAGAGACTCCAGACTCTGGAAATTTGAATAGTGTTGAGACTATTAAAAACTATGGGGACTTCTAAAATTAGACTGAATTAATTTTACATTATGCTATGAGCATGAAGATAAGAGACTGGGAAGTAGAATGTGGTAGATTGAATGAGAATGCCCCATATTTCATCCAAATATTTGGACACATTATCAGATGAAGGCATGTGAGGAGGGTCAAAGAACTTTTAAGAAGTATGGCTCTACCGGAGGAAGTAGGTCACTGGGAGTGGGTTTATATTCTTCCCCCATTTGCAATATTTCTCTCTCTGATTTCTGCATGTGTGTGGGAAGATGTGAGTGCTGAGCTTTCAGTTCTGGCTGAATCCTGCATTGCCTCCATCATCAGGCTAGAAGCAACAGCTGTTTTGTCAGGATGGAATTTTGGCCCTCTGGATTCATAAGCCTATTTAAACTCTTCCTTGATTATGTTGCCCTAATCATGGTGTTTTACCACAGCACCATAAAGAGAACTAATAAACATGCTTTCTTGGCTTTTATAGTTAGTGATAAAAGAGCTTTCAGTATTCTGTGTAGTTTAACTGTTTAGTTGAGTTGATATAATTCAAATTGCATATTGTTTCTTTGCTTTCCATTCTTGATATCTTTACCATGATATATCATAGTGTTGCTTTTCAGGCCATGACAATTTAGGGCGCTAAATGATTAATGAGTTTGGATGTCCATTATTTCTCTATATTTAACAACAAATACTCTGCTCTTCATATACAGAAGAAACAAGGTTCCCCCAGAGAGGGACCGAAGTCTCATTCACAACAGAATTTAAGAATGGAAACATAAGGAAGCTATAGGACAAATTTATTAGAATGTAAAATAAAAAATCCTCAGGGCAGGCAAGGTGTAATTCTCAGTGGCTGTCTTGAAGAGTAGAATGGAGGGGAGAAGGAAAAAAGAAAGCCATAAAGCCATACTGGTTTAGAGCCAAAATGGACATGGAAGAGAAGCTATGTTGTGGTGGCAGACTAGTAGCCACATAATGGGGAGAGAAAGGGAGGTTGTGCTGGATAGCTTTAGCGTCAACTTGACACACCTGGGTTAAGGGACCCTCAATTGGGGAATTGGCTCAATTGGATTGGCCTGTGGCCACATCTGTGGAGTATTGTCTGATTGTCAAGCAGTGTGGGAGGGCCAGGCCCACAATGAGTAGTGCCACCCTGGGCAGGTTGTAGTGTACAGTATAAGAAGGTGGGATGGGCATGAGCCAGGAGAGCAAGCCAGTGAACAGCATTCCTCCATGGCCTGTGCTTCAGCTCCTGCCTCCAGGTTCCTGCCCTGAGTTCCTGCCTTGGGCTCCCTAAGAGATGAACTGTGACACAGGAGATGTAAGCTGAATAAACCCTTTCCTCCCCATGTTGGTGTTGGTCAGAGTGTTTTGTCACAGCAATGGAAGACAAACTACAACAGAAATTGGTACCAGAAGAGTTGGGTATTGCTGTGACAGACCTGACCTTGTTTTTTGGGGGAAGGATTGTGGAGGCGTTTGGAACTTTGGGCTGGGAAGATCATTGAATGCCTAAAGATTGTTGGTGTGGTGCTTGGAGAAGTTTTGCTGAATGATTTGTAGAAGATGGAGGCTTGGTTTGTGAAGTTTCTAGTTTCAAAGGTAAGCAGAGATCATCAGGATTGATGAATCTGTGGGTTCTGGTCAGCTGGGGCTGAAAAATCAGCTGTAAGTAACAAGAGACCAGAACCTGAAGTGAAATCTTTGTTGTACTGGGACAATTGATGCTGGTTAGCAGGGGCTAAAAATCAGCTGTAAGTATCAAGAGACCAGCATCAATGTGGTGAAATCTTCTGAGAAGAATTTCTTCAGGGTCAGCACACAGAAGCTGTGTTCCAGAAGGGGCCTGAGCCTCCATCCCGAGCCAGAAGCAGGACTTGGTAACATGTAAGAGTCTCCTATATGGTTCCAGTGTTGAAATTTGAGGGGGTCACAGAGAGCAGTCGAGGCTTGGCACCATGAGAGGTCAGGAAAGACCATTGGTGGAAGTGCACCTCGGTTGCAGTGGAGACCCCAGGATTGCAGGGGTCATGGAGAGAAGCTGAGGCTTTGCACCAGGAGAGGTCAGAAGAGACCATTGGTGAAGGTGCTGCCTCAGTTTCAGTGGCGACCCCAGCTTTTTGGAGATGCCAGGACCATGGGATGACCACCAAGAGCAGCGGCAGGTGTGGAATGGAGTCGGCCTGGGCCTGTGAGATGAGCTGTGTGTGCCACGGATGGCAGAGTCAGAGAGGGGGAGCTGCCGAAACCCTTTGGAGCCCAGAAGATCGTGAGTGAATCCCAGGTGTCCAGCCTTGAGCTACTTTGCTGGACTTAGGTTTTGTTTGAGAGTGCCTGATTCTTCCCTTTGAAATAAGACAGTACTTGTTTTGGATTTTACAGCAGCCCACAGTTAAGAGACTTTTAATAGACTGTGAACTTTTAAGTGTTTGGACATTTTAAGGACTGTGGGGCTTTTAAGGTTGTACTGTCTTAGGTTGTGATTAATGTTAACATCATACTTTGGGGATAAGAACTGGAAAGGTGGTGGTTTAATAGTGATGTGTTTTGTGTGTCAAGTTGACAAGGGGTCAATTGTGCTGGATAGCTTTAGTGTCAACTTGACACACCTGGGTTGAGGGAGCCTCAATTGGGGAATTGGCTCCATTGGATTGGCCTGTGGCCACATCTGTGGAGTATTGTCTTGATGGTCGAGCAGTGTGGGAGGGCCCAGCCCACAATGAGTGGTGCCACCCTGGGCAGGTTGTTGTGTACTGTATAAGAAGGCAGGCTGGGCATGAGCCAGGGGAGCAAGCCAGTGAACAGCATTCCTCCATGGCCTGTGCTTCAGCTCCTGCCTCCAGGTTCCTGCCCTGAGTTCCTGTCTTGGGCTCCCTAAGTGATGAACTGTGACCCAGGAGATGTAAGCTGAATAAACCCTTTCCTCCCCAAGTTGGTGTTGGTCAGAGTGTTTTGTCACAGCAATAGAAGACAAATTAGGACAGAGGTTTAGAGAAAAAATTAAAGAAACTCAAAATTTTGGGTCAGAACAATGCATTAGGGAAATGATGTTTAAAATAATATATTATGAAGAAAATGAGAGGCTATATTTTTCTTCAGAGAAGTGGAAAGTCATGCTAATATCCCATGTCAGTGACCAGCCATGTCCACAAGTGTTAGGTCTGGCCCTACCAGAATTAGAAGGGACACACAGATCTACACTTCCTCCAGAAGCTGCCAATGCATGACCTCTTCCTTTTACCTGAGGCCCCTCCCAGTGGATTTAAAAGGGGTTGTCCAATTTTCCATCTTGCTGAGCTGTGATGTGCCAACAAGCAATCAGTCCTGACAATTCCTGAAGTAAATATGTTTCCGGAGTTACCTTAAGCCTGGTGCATCTCTTTTATCTGGGGTTTGTGCCTGCATAGATTTATCACATATGGTGCCATTGACCTCTGTTAGGCGTCAAGACTCTGGACCCCTTGGTTCGGGTATGGCTGATGCTCACTGGTTCTCCCCTCAAAAAAGTGCCTAACATTTCTAACATTTTTCATTGCAGCCCCCTGGCAATTGTCAGTATCGTATTTCTCCAGAGTACTAGCTTGAACCTTTATGATGAGGTACCATCTTTCCTTTGTTCTGCTCTCCTCTCCTCCATTCCCTCTGCTCTCTTTGACCTCTAACCTCCTGTTTTCCTGTTTGTTTCTCCTCTGTCCTCCTTTCGACATTTAGCCTCCCATTTTTTGTTTTTAATTTACCTGAGAACTGCTGTATCAGGAAGCTCCTGAATCCCATGCCCCGCTGTGCCACTATCTAGAATTTTGATTTCCAGGACTCTGGAGACAAAAGCCAGACACGTCTTTAGCCCCTCCCACAAACTGCAATGTCCACGAAGATGGTTTCTTGTGCTTAAGGACTCTGTCTGGCAACCCGGAAATTAGGGGGGATTCATTCTTATTTTCAGAAGGTGCCTCTGAGGCTAATGGCTTCATTTCCTTCCTGGATATCCCTTTTTCTCTCCTTTCTTTTTTCTGCTCTATTTCTCTCTCTCTCTCTCTCTCTCTCTCTCTCCCTACAGTAAAACCTGTGTGCCCTTATCTTTTGGACTATTCCCTCACTTCAAAAAAAAAAAATGTGGTAGAACAAGGGTGCAGCTAAACTATGCCCCCCCTTTTTTCCATGGCAGCTGCATTAGACCACACACCCCCCTTTCCAGCTGCCATTTTAGTAATCAGGTGGCATAGATACTTTGCTTGGGACTAATGTATTTAAAATTGGATCCCCGTAGTCTGGAACAAGTAATGACATATTCTAATCCTTTTACAATTTTTTTTCTCATCTTGAATTATTAAAAAAAAAAAAAAAAAGCAATTGAGTCTGACATGGTCCCTGCTGTTTTTTTAACAAATTAAATGCATTTTTCCTGTCAGATTAGGTAAGTTGTCTTGAGTCCCCACCATTGGAGTTTTATAATTTTATCACTTTTTTGATCTATTTCTAAATTTTTACTTTTTGTAAGGGTATAGTTACTGTTTTTACTTTTTACTTTTTATGGATATAGATATTGTTTTAAAGATTGCTATTTAAAAATTTTACATTGTTTCCTATATCTACTGGCTTTTAGAAAGAACTATTTTGCGTTTTCACTTTGTTTCTCTGACTTTTACCTACTTTTTAAGGGATTATTTCAGTTTGGTCATGCTCTCCACTTAATTTGTTTTCTCCATAAATCCCATTTTATTCAGAAATCCACTTTTTTTCAAAGCCAATTTTTTTGAAGCTTTGTTCATTTCACACAAAATTATAAATCCACTTTTTTTTTCTACTCTGGATACAAGCTTCTGTATCAGAGATTAAGGTGTGTCCACCACACCCCATCCCAGCTGGTGTCCAGAACTGGCCTCAGGCAGCTGAGGCTTCCCTTTAAGAAAAAGACTTTGATTTTTCCACCAGCAATATATTTATTTTCATTAAATTAGCAGGTAAACCCAGCACCTGTCAGAGACAGAGACAGAGGAGAGCCCCTGCCTGCTCTGGATCTGTGATCCTGCCCACCTGTCATCTCCCTCTAGCCAGAGCTATCTCCTATTGATAGGCACATAGGCTGTTCCTAAGGAACTCTAATTCTCCATGCACTACATTCAGGCATGTCCTCTTGTACTTTAAACTGTGCCTACTTACAAAATATCATTATAATCAAATTTTATTAATTCATATAATTATTTAAATCAAAATATAACTGATTAGTAGTATATTTCCTCTGAAGTCTGAAACATTGTGCTTCCAAATGTCAGATTTATGTCATATGGGATATTTTTTATGGCACCTGTTGTGATATTGTTGTTCAATGACTTTTATTAATATAATTTTCCTTTTTTATTAATATAATTTCCCTTTGCTGTCTAGAAGCTACTTAATCTGAAAATATCAGAATGGCCTTCTCAGCATGGAAGAAACCAGAGCTCAGAAAGTTGCCAGAGAGCTGGCCCCACTTAAGAGGACTATTAGTTTAGGTATAACAGGCATTTAGTGAAATTAACCCATTTTAGGTACAAGAGTAATTTAATGGAATTAACTGTAAAAAATGTCTTAACTCTAAATGATTGTGTGTGAATGTGACAATGAAAAATTAATAGTTCCCTGGCCCTGCACAGCCATGGACAACTTTAGGCTAAGGTATGCAGCAGAACAGGGACCTGAAAACTTATCTATGAGATTTTATGGAAAAAAAGAATCTCCCATTGTTCAGATTTAAATGATGCAATTAAGTCATGTGTCTGTCCCTCATCTGTCCAAGCTGTCTGTTTGTTATCTGTTCTCCCATGTGTCTGAGTCATGTGTCCATGGTTTCTTCTGTGTTGGTTTCTGCCAAGAAAAAAAGAAAAACAGCCACTTCTAGATTCTTTTATTCTGTAGTGTACACAAAAAAACTATTAAATTTAATTTTTGCATACCTCTTAAACTTTTTCATAGGTCTAATTTTGAACTGGGGTTCCTTAAGTTCCTACAAAACAAAATCTAAGCTGGTTATCTGAAATTTTTATTTATTATCTGTTAGATTGAATTTGATCTCCAAATTAAGCTGTTTTTTTTTTTAATTTAATTTTTATTGATGCTTTGTGCATTTCATACATTTTTTCCAATTCAGTTCAGGCTTATTTCCCTTTCCCTCCCCCCCCACCCCCACCCCATCCCAGATCATGCATTCTGCCATAACTGTCCTGCATCTTTCT